>VDFB02000017.1:288674580-288715272 GCA_007258455.2 Sequoia sempervirens
GAAGGACTTCATAGAGGCACTTCTTTAAGAATGGATCTCAAAATATCTAATTGATGCTCTTTTAAAGAAGTGAAATGCAAACATCTATGAAAACATTTGACATAGGTGATTGGGTGAAATTCACAACATTCAAGAAATGTGTATCCAGATAGCCAGGGTGCGGCCTGCAGTAGGAAGCACATATCAATCAAAGCAAAGAAAGACATAATGCCTCAGATAAGTGTGGTTTCATGGAAAGATAATTGCTAGGTATGTTCAAATTGGATGCGTTGATGAGGACCAAAGTAACTTTCTAAGCAAATGCTTTTAGACATGGCGCTATTAACAGAGAAAGAATGCCATGAATGTAGATTATGCATAAGATGTATTTGTTGAAGAATCCTCAAAAATGTAGCTGGGGCACTGCAAGAACATACAAAGAAAAACTTCATAGAGGAGATTGGTGTGGCTTAAGACATGGGAAACATTGAATGGGCAGTGCCCTTGAGAATGTGAACATCCAATATCAAAGATTGAGGGCATGGAAATATTTCAACGCACAAAGGATAAGAGAAGTTCTCTCTGAAGCAAATGAAGAGGGCACAACCAGCAAGATGATAGGCTTTAGAAACTCCACGCAAATGCAAATTTGAGAAGGGCGCGTGGCTTGCTAAACAATGCATTCACCAAAATAGATATGTTGAATGGGTTGCATAAATTTCAAGAAAATGTATTGGAAGGTGTTAGGCTACGTGAGGCAACCCTCGTACAAGGTTTAAAGAGATTTGTTTTGGCACTAATGCTCGTGCTCCACCATATCTAGCATACATGGGAAAGCATTGTATGGAGATAACTAGCATGAAATCCTTCAAGAGGGAAATATTTTAAGATGCATCATGAGGAGGATCAAACTGTACAATGAAGTGTTGACACCAAGGTGAGAGTATGCGTATGTTGAAAAGGCTTCACAATTTTCAAGCCAATGTAGTTGGCGTATATAAAGTTAGATGGTGCCAAATAGACTAGCATTCAGTGTGGATGAATTGAAATGATTGGAGGGGTTTATAAATGAGGTTGCCACTGCACCAATGAACATGATAAAGAGATGGTAGAAAGAGTGTTCTTTCCTGAAGATAGATTGTATGGTTTGCACAATAATTGTTCATAGTGGATTATCTTCACACAAGGCGCATTCTTCATTGAAGTTTCAGATGTTCAAATAGTTTTCTGACAAAGCAACAAGGTAAGTACTACACATAGACGCATTGAAAGGTTTTGATAACTTTCGAGCAAATGAAAAGAGGCATGTCGTTTGTTTGAAAAAATCTCCAAGAAAATGTGATCCCATGGAGTATGTTGCACCTGGCAGAGTATGCATATACAATAGAATATTTTGTTCAAAATTCTTTACAAGCTTTCAATCGCGTATTGGGAGAAAGGGATGCCATGTCTGTAGGAACACCCTACGCACATAAAATGAAACTGTTGAAAATCCCCTTAGAAAATTTTAAACAAATATGACTAGCAGTTGTATTGCTGATTGGTAAAAGCCTTTAGAAAATTCACAAAAAAATGCAAATCCAGAAAAAAAAACATGAAGGAGAACACCATGGCACATGGGCAGCCTGAACTCATAGATTGCGCACCAAAATGTATTTATTGAAGAGGCCATAGAAAAATCTCAAGCCAATGTTAATGGTGCAACTTGGAGATAAGAATGAGCATCTACTAAAGCACGCAAGGAAAACTCATTTAAAGGCTTCAAAAAATTCTATTGATTGAAAATGGAAGCAGACAAATGAAGTCAAGGTTGCGCGCTAGACACAATGAAATTGTGGAAAGGTTTTAAAAGTTTCAAGCGATGTAGTGAAGAGAATGAAGGGTGTGGTTGGAAACAAGGTATGAAGACCCATCAAAGCATAATGAATACATAGCACTCAAGGTACATGAACCTAGCAGTCTGGGAGCACACACAAACAAATTTCTTGAAAATGCTTTGAAATCTTCAAGCTTTCAGGGGAGGCGCCAATGCTAAAAGAAGAAAATGAACAAACTGTATTTGTTGAAGAGTTCACAGAAGCTCTTAAGCAAATGAGGATTGGCCACCATTACCAAGCTTAACAAGAATTTGCAGAGTGCGAACAAAGCAAACAAGAAATTAGGGCAACAGAGGCCAAAAGAAATCAATGGTTGATGAAATGGCCAATTAAATCCTGACCATTGCTCGTTGAATCACCCAAATCAAATGCTCGCTTATTATTTCTAGTGAAATAGCGAGAGGAGGGCACGTGGTAGGTGGGGCCCGAAGAAACTTTCTATGCGCGAGTGATATTTTTACGTCTCATTTTCTTTTATTAAAAGCAAAATATTTAAAGTGACATGTTTGCTCGGGGAAATATAAAGGTGCTTGGGGAAATATAAAGGTGGGCCCAAGAGAGCATATTTTAAATAAATATTGGAAGTCCTCCAATGTTTTAAATGGGGTGAATATTTAAATGGTGGGCTTGATAATGTAGATCGCAATGTTTTAAAGGGGATGCCCAAGATTTTTTATTTTTATGAATGCCTTTAATGTTAAAGGCTAAATATTTCAAATTAAATACTTGAGTATTGGTTGCACAAGGAGAATTCCACGAAGTGAATAAAACATTCACAAGAAATGTTAGGGGAAATTTTTACTTTTTTGGGTTAAAATATAAAAGGGTTTTGATTAAAGTGAATTTTATATTCACTATTGTGTGTTGTGGGAAATAAAATATAAAGTGGAGTAAAATGTAAAGTGCAGCTACAACAAAAGTAAAAGAGTAGAAATTTTTTTTCACGAGAACAGAGATATTTTTCACATAGCTAGGTGAATTTGGAGATTCATCACATAGGCAGATTTTCAGTTGCTTGGAAATTAACAGTAAAGGAAAATTGGAGGCAAAAATTTTGTTGCAGAGAGAGAAGAAAGTCTTTTGCAGATTATTCATCAACGAGAATGAGGCTTCCAGATGGCAACATTAGATTGATTTTCTAGAGCCTTCTCTTCTTCTTTTATTCTCTTCTTCTCTCATTTGTAAAGGATTGATTCTAAGGTTTAGTATGGGGCTGGGTAGATAGAGAAATGTTGAAATTCTGAGTCATTTTATGTCTGTAAGATGTAAATGCAGATTTCATGAGCAAATACAGCTAGTTTATGCAAATAAATCATGAAAGTGTTTGCACATTCATGAATATCTTCAAATTGTCTCCAAATCTGTATATTTTCAGTCATTTAAATTCAATAATACCAAGTATCTTTGAGTTTGGCATCTCAATTTCATGAGATTGTTTTATCTGTTTATGGGTTTGTTTCAATGAAATGGTTAAATACTTTGAACAGATGATTGTGATTGAAGTGTATAGGTTGGATCTGATAAGAAGAGTTTGATTGACAACAGGAGTGGGATTGTTAGTGTAAGACACTAACAATTGATGCAAGGCATTAACAATTTTAAATCCACTGGTTGAATGCCATTTGCTAATGAATTCATTTTATGTTTTTGACTCCATAGCCTAGAATTAGGCATTGATTTATCTTGCAGCTTAGTGCATCTCAAAAACATTTTATAAATTCAAAATCATTCTTAATCCTTTTTGTTTGGTTTTGGTTTAATGTTTTGCTTCCCAATTGTTGAGTGAGTGTTGATATACCAAAAACTTAGCCAAATTTGAGGTTATTAATGCTTTCCTTGGTGTCTTTTCATTGGGATTTATCTACTATAAAAAGCAATGTATGTATGTAAGTGAATTAAGTTTTAGGCATTGTATAGGTTGACCCACCTTGGTCCTACAGATCCAGAAGTGCAAAAGATCTCAGTCTTTGACTGAATCTTGTCAGTTGGCCAAATCCCCCGTTGAATCTGATCATTAGAAAGTGGCTAGTCTATAGGATTCAATTGGTCTAGTCTGATTTGGAGCACCAACACTAGTTTAGTTGTTATGATTTTTAGATTCATATTTTTTTGATTTCTAGTTTAAGTTATTTCAAGCTTTCTAGATAAATTATTTCCTTCTTTCTAAGTTTAGTGGCTTCTTAGTTTAGAGTTTTATTTCAGCTGTCCAACATCTAGGAAACCTGAGAGAGATAGTCAAGATGTCTCCTATTGCATATAGCCTTCGAACACTACCTGATCAAAATATTAATGTATTTATCAACTAAAGTGTTAGGATCTAACGACAGCCTATCACTTTTTGGCATCGTTGTCAGGGACCTTCTTTTTCTAGTGTTAGTAGGAGATACCTTAAATACTTCTTTAGGAACAAAAATATTCATTTGGCTTCTTTTTTTGCATGGTCCAAAAATGAGGCCCCCACAGAAGATTCATACCAAAAACCCCCTAATCGACATACCAACCACAAGTAGGGAGGAAGGAAACTCAGATCAAGAACTTACTGAGGAATTGACTGAGCAAGGTCAATCTAAGACCTTCCCCATACCCTAGAAAGAGAACACATAGTTGTAGAGGAGCATATTCCTTTGCAAACTCCAGAGCCTCACCCAACCATGTGAATTTTTGAAGAGGACCACATTCCCTTCAACATCATGGGTGACCGTAGAAATGTCGCCAACAATAATAACCCTCCACCACCATGCACATTCACTTATCCTATTGCTATTGATGCAAATGACAATACAAAGATGAAAATATCTCACCACCTTCTTTCCAACCTTTCGAGGTTTGCCTACTGAGGACCCTGACTAGTTTCTATTTGATTTTAAAGTCTTGTGTCAGACATAGACTATAAGAGTGATAACCAAAAACTAACGCTTTTCCCCTCCACTCTGAAAGACTCGGCCATGGTTGGTTTATCGAATTAGCTTCTTAGTCGATGACCTCCTGGGATGAAATGGAGTCTTCCTTTTTGGAGAAATACCAAAGTTAGTGTAGGATCAACAATAGGAAAGAATTGTTCAAAATAAGGAAAAATGAGGACGAAAGTCTAGAGGATTACCTAGATAGGCTTATCTTCTTATCTAAACGATGTGGTGGAGATGTCATAAGTCTTGATAATCTGAAGACCCTATTCCTTAAGGGTCTCGATGCAGAAGCTCAAAGGAGCTTGGATTTAATGGGAAAAGGAGACGTGTCCCAATTGGGGCTCAATGAAATTACTGAATTGTGTCAAAATTTCTCTCGTACTCGAGAAGGTATCTGAAATTCCACCTTCCTTAAAGTTTCCAATGAAATAGGAAAAATATGTGAGGAGCTAGCCAACTTCAAGACTGACATTCTTGTTCAACTAAACACCATGTTAGATGGCATACAGACTAAAACATGAAATCCTGAGACTTTGTCCATTTGTTGCCCCAGGTGTTGAAACAAACATTTTCTAAGGGAATGCCCTTTAGAAAAAGTTGACAAAATTGATGTTTTTCAAGTTTGTGACTAGAGTTGCCCCACTAATCAGTGTGAGCTTCTGAATTCCATCAAAAATTATAAGAAAAGAACACCCTCAGTTAAGGAATATGCCAACATTGTAAATCAAAGAACTGGGGAGAATTTTTCTTATGGCCAGAATTCAAACCCTAACTAGAGACCTCAACCCAACTGGAATAATAATCAATGGGCAACACCCTAGCCTTAGGCGCCACCTCCAATGCCACCTAATTGGGGAACTTATCCTTGGGGACCACCTAAATGGGAAAATCAATCTTGAGGAAATCCTTAGTGGCCTAACCAGCCTCAACAACAATGGTACCCTCAGAATCTTATTCCTTAATGGAATCAACCTCAGTATTAGTTTTATACTGGTCTCAAAAGAATGCTTACTCAACAACAAAATCTTCTACCACCTCCCTAGAATACTCAACAAAATGAACAAGTTAACCAACCACAACTTCCCGTGCAACCCATTCCAAACCCAAAGAACAATCGCCTGAATACTCCAGTGTACTCCACTGAACAAGACAATGTCACTGGACTTAATATGATACACTATGGAAACTTGCAGTTGAGGTCTGGAAAAACACTTTTGCAACTGACTATTGAAGAAATTTTGGATGAACCTATTAAGAAGTTTTTTGAGACAACTACAACAATGTCCACATCTATAGAACAATCCCCAGAAGCTACTCAAGACAAGCCCAACCCGCCATCTTCAGTTGGAGATTTTGACCTACCTCAACAGGAGGGGGGTCAATCTCCAACTGATCTTTTGAAGGATGTCACTCCTAAAGACAAAATTAAAGCACCTTTTTTGAAGTGTCTGAAACCAATCACTGTGAAAGATACTCTAGAAATGACCACATCTATTGAGACTGCATTGATACAAGAAATTAAATAGTTGTAGATTGAATTCCCCTTGCTACAAGCGATTAAGGAGATTCCTGAGTTGAACCAATTGATAAAACAGTTGTGTATCAAAAGTACAAGGAGAAAACCAAAACGAATAAATACTATCTACATAAACAGTTATCTAGCTAACTTGTTGGATGGAACGACCACTGCTTTGAAATATGATGATTCAGGTAGTCCACTTATAACAATAATAGTTAATGAGGTAGCAATACCTAATGCCTTGGTGGACCTTGGAGCAGCCATTAACGTAATGATTTTTGGTGTGATGGAAAAGTTGGGACTTTCTAATTTACATCCCAATACTACAGTCTTGTTGATGGAAAATCAATCCATAGTTATTCCCAAGGGCGTCATTGAAAATTTTCTTGTTAAGGTGGATGGATGGGACTATCCAGTAGATTTTCAAATAATTGAGTCCCTTACACCTAAAGACAGTTATCCAATCATTCTCGGAAGTCCATGGTCAGCTATTGTTGTAGCCAAAATTGACTGTAGAGAGGGAGGAATGACCATTTCACATGGACATAATAGAAAACATTTTTTTTGTATTTGAACTGTAGATTTTTGGCACCCTTGACCTTTCTAGCACTTCTAGGGTTTTTCACCTAAAAGGAGGAAGGGCCAAAGAATCTAACTAGTTCATTCAAATTAGGAAATGTAGGATGTTATTATGTCTAAATGAGATGATATGAATGAAAATAAGCTAATAAATTGATTGATTAAACATGCAAGACCTAAGAAATGTGACTTGTTTGAAAACACATTGTGTAATGCAATAATGAACTAGAAATGAATGCAAAACTTAACAGAACTGAGCCAAACTGAAAGTATGCACCTAGAATGTGGATGAAGACTGGAAATGACATTTGAAATGCTACTGATGCTAATTTTTAGGCCTGGAGGGCCTCATTCACCATTTTGGGTGAATCAGTCCCAATTCTGGTAAAATTAGCTGAAACCTATTTGTCAAAAGGGTGTCAAAAAATGCAGAAAACACAAAACTGACCTGGAAGTGGGACTCATTTGCCACCAATGGAGAATGAGTCCACTTTTGAATTTTTGAATATTCAAGAGTGGATTCCAGAGCTTCTGGTCTGCACTTCAGCTTTCTACAGGTGTCCACTTCTGAAATTGTCGGATTCGGGTTTGAAAGTCACTTTTTTGTTGATATTTTGACTTGTTGAAGGAAGAAAAGACTTGAGCAACCTTGAAACTTGATCTTAAATGATTTCCAAGCTTCCAAGGGACCTAAATCTGCAAACACACCAGAAGAGAAGAAGAAATGTTGAAGGTTAGGGCATGGGGGTTTGCCTTGGTCAAACCCCTTTTAGGTAATTAAACCAAAATGATGAAATAATGGAATGAAATATGAAATAATGGAGTTGATTACCTTTCCATGATGTTTGATCTTGAAATTATGTAGCAAAACATGGAGGATCTGCCCTTGAATATCTAAAAATTGATCTTGAATGTCTTGAATGATAAAACCCTAAGTTACTTAACTTGAGATGGAAGATTGGTGGATGAATAATGATAAGATATAAGAGATTTGGAGATGGTGGAAGATGTAAATATGAGGAGAAAAACACTTATTTATACATACTTGTGCCTTAGTAACCTATTAATACCTCATCACAGGCCGACATCAAGTGATTTTGAATAAAACCCAAAAGGAAATTTAAAATATTTTTAAATTGGAGCCAAGAGGGACTCATTCGCCACCCATGGCGAATGGGTCCCACCTTGGACTTAAAAGTGGGTGTCGGGAATTATCTTGCATTTAATGTTTTATGTCTGGTTTACATTCAAAAATACACTTAATTAAGCCTTATAAGGGCATAAAGGGGTCAAATAAAGCATAAGAAAGGTGTAAATAGTGAAATCATGCCTAGAAAAGCATGAAATCTTGTTACAAGACTTTACAACACTTAAAATAGGACTTGATGAGGAATAAAAAGGAATATTTAAATGAATTATAATAAAAAGAGTCTAGAAGAGTGTGGAAATGTGTTACAATACTTCACAACACCTTCACAAGACATCATTAAATGCATGTTATTTTATATGCAAGGGTCCAAGACCTAGTGTGGATGCATAAAATGTCTCACAACACCTGAATCAAGGCCTCATTAAGTCCATTTTATCATGAATTATTCCCATGTTAAGCAAAGGGTCCTTTTTTCTACGGCACAGTATCCTCCTGCCAATCCTACCACACAAAATAAAGTATGGGTTGATGAACCAAAAAGCCTCAATGGATAGGAAAATTTGGCTTCACTAGCCATGGTAGTCATCAAACAGCATGGTGAAGAATTAGAGGATGAATTGGAAAACAACGTGGAAAGTCTTACTATGGATTCTAGTGGTGAGGAGATGATAGACATAGAAGCGATCCTAGGACACCCAATCAACATAGATCATACAAAATTTAATAATGCTAGTTTCATGGGATTGCCTTGTCCTTTGAAAAACTTAGTTCCAAAAATGCACCATTTCTTTGTAGACATTGCCAAGCTTCATAAAGCCATACCTCATAGTTTTCCTCTTCATACCTTGAAAATGCCCATGTATACTGTCACATCCAACCATCTAGGAGTTAAAACCATTATGTTGCTACCAAGAAAAACCTTGAACATTAATAGCTAGTTGAGTAAGTCGAAAGAACACAAATTGTTTGACACCCTAGTGAATAGATCTAAAGCTTTCACTTGAGACTATAAAAATATGAGAGGAATACACCCAAGTGTGTGTACTCATCATATCTATACTGAGGATGTTCAACCTATTCACCAACCACAACGAAGACTCAATCCTTCCCTAAAAGATATTGTTAAAACTGAAATTGAGAAACTCCTACAAGTAGGGTTTATTTATCCGATTTCTGACAGCAAATTGGTATCACCTTTGGTTGTGTTTCCAAAGAAAAATGGAAATTGGAGAGTGTGTGTAGACTATAGAGAACTTAACAAAGCAACACACAAATATTATTTATTTTCCTCTACCATTTGTAGACCAGGTGTTGGATAAATTGGCTGGGAGGAAATATTTTTCATTCTTGGATGGATTTAGTGGTTACAACCAGATATAGGTAGCAGCAGAAGACCAGGATAAGATGAATTTTACCTACCCTTGGGGGACATTTACTTATCAATTTCTTCCTTTTCGGCTATGTAATGCTCATGCAACATTTCAAAGAGCTATCCTAGCTATATTTACGGAGTTGGTGAATGAGTGTGTGGAAGTTTATATGGAAGAATTCACTGTATATGGTTCAACCTTTGATGAGGCCCTCCAAAATCTAGATAAGGTGTTGAAGCAATGTGAGGATCATCATTTTTCCCTAAGCCATGAGAAATGTCTAATAATGGTAGAACAAGGAATAGTGTTGGGACACCAAATTTCAGCTGAAGGGATTAAGGTTGATCTTAAGAAAATTGAAGTAATCCAACAACTCGAAACCCAAAAAATCTAGACTAATGTCAGAAGTTTCTTAGGGCATGCTAGATACAATCGAAGATTTATAGAAAATTTCAGCAAGATCATGGCCCCTATGTTTTCCCTTCTTCAGAAGAATGTACAGTTCATCTAGACACCTGAGTCTCTGTCATCATTTGAAATCATCAAGGAGAAACTCATCTCTTCTCTTGTCCCTCATGGATCTAATTGGAACCTTCCATTCCATATCTATGTTGATGCATCTGATGATGCCATTGGAGTAGTTTTAGGACAAGAAGATGAGAATGGGGGAAAATATTCCATATATTTCATCAATAAGAATTTGACTCCAATAGAAATGAATTATACCACAACGGAGAAAGAATTATTGGTTGTAGTTCATGCAATTAAGAAATTTCGACATTATATCACAGGATACAAAGTCATAGTGTACACATATCACTCAGCCATCAAGTACCTCATGAACAAACTTGTAGTAAATGCAAGGATAATTAGGTGGTTGCTTCTTCTTCTGGAATTCAACATAACAATTATTTGAAAACTAGGGAAGTCCAATGTAGTCACAAATTTCTTATCCTGAATTAAACATGATGATGATTGTGCTCCGGTATAGAAAAAGTTCCCAAATGAAAATTTTCTTTCCATCTCTACTAAAACCCCTTGGTTTGCCAATATTTCAAACTACTTGGTCACTACAGAAGTACCACCTCATTTTTCATCAAAACAAAAGAAACGCCTTGTTAGAGAAAGTGCCCCCTTTAAATGGATTAATGGGATCCTATTTCGATGTGGAACTGATATGGTTCTATGACATTGTGCTAGGGAAAATGAGACCTATAGTATCCTTAGAGCCTTTCATGATGATCTTTCAGGAGGGCACTATTCTACTAAAAGGACAACTCAAAAGATTTGGGGAGCAGGATACTGTTGTCACCTAGAATTGCACCCTGTGCAAAGTTTAAAAAAAACTGAGCATTCTAGAGCAACATGGGATCATCTCAAGGCTGTGGGTCACCTATAACTGAAATGAACCTTCAGAGAAGGCCGGCTTCCTTTGGGTATCACCTAAACTATTGTTTCTTTGAGGGGAAAGAGGGAAGAGATGCATAAATTAAAGAACTACACTAGGGTGATACACCGAACTTGTAAGAAATCACGAAATGAACATAGGAAGAACATACACATGAAAGCCTAATTGCTATTCTCAGAACAACCTCTTTCAGATTTAATGATTTAGTCCCAACAGGTTTGATCTACATACACATCTCAGGAAGGAAAGATTAATTTCACAACTCTAAGATATGAATACAAAATTATAAAACATAGTTAAAGACTTGCATGTTCAAAAGAAAGATACAGAAATGAGAATCAATACAAACATGAACACAAGCTTCCAAGGTAAACTCTGTGTTGTATTCAGGATTCCAGCTGAGTTACAGAAAAACATACATTGATTGAGAAAGGATTGATTAAAAATCACTAACTCCTCAGAGTGTGTAATCAGAACTATTTACAAAAAAGGCAAAAATGCCTTATATACAGACTATACGTCGGCCCCTTAGGGCATACAAAAATATCCCAGTTCAAGAAAAGATCTATCTAAGATCTTTCTATGAATTAATTGCAGAAGCTTGTGTGTCCCTGTTGTTGATGTCAGTGTGAAGAACCGCTCTTGGAGAGGTCTTCTCTTGATCTTTTTGTAGCATTAATTCTTCTGATCCATTGTGTCTAGCTACCGAGTCCCCTGTTAAAGAGCTGCAATGAATGCCCCCCGAGCTCAGAACAGATATATGTTGTATTCATCCTGCGTTGACATCCTACATTCTGACCGGACCGCCACGGCTCGCCTCAGATCCCTTTGGTTAGTTGAGCACTTTCCACGCGGGCCCTGCAGCTGGTCAAAAGTCCTTTAGAATGGAATTACATCTCGGCAAGACAGTGAAAGTGTCTTGCCGATGCGATTATGTGTCTCTGAAGCTTTAGAAGTCATGTTGATACCGCCAAAACCATCGGCAAGACAAACAGATTCGGCTAGAAGTCCCAGCGAGCACCATTGAGTCACATCGATATCCTTTTCATTTGGTAGATCCATCGCTGTCAGCCAAAGATTATATGTTCGGGAAGACCTCCTAACGAGCCCTCCATCTCTCAGCGAGCACATACGCAGTCGGTATGACTCCTGGCGATGACCTCTCGTCGAGCTGATCTCGTTTTCCCCGAGCTCACTCTCCTCCTCCGGGCTCGGGCTCTTTTGGCTTTCGGTGAGACCTTACCAAGTCGGCAAGACCTCATCTCGATGGCCTTATCTCACAATGAGCTCCTCTGCAGTCGGCAAGACATCGGGCTATCGGTCGGACTTCCTACTAAGCGCCTCTTTCTTTTGCTGACGTCGCCTTGACTTTCGCTGTGACCTTCATCCTTCGGCACGACATTTTGCCGAAGGCGATATCCTTTGTCGAGATCTCCTTTTGTCTGCCTGAGGAGCCATCGTCGTGTTTTCAGCAAGAGTCCTGCTGAACTGCTCTTGTCTTCGTGAGGGTCCATCCCTCCTTTCAGTGAGACTTAAGTCTTCGCTAAGACCTCTAGGCGACTATATTTATCTTTTCCGAAGACCTCCATGTTTGGTGAGACTCATGCCAAATCTTTTCGTCCTTCGCCGAGCTCTGCTTCGTTTCGGGGAGACATCTCCACTTCGACATGACATTCTAGCGAAGCTATCTCCTTATGCTGATAGGACCCTTCGGTGCATGGTGGGGAAGACATAACCTTTTCGCTGTGACCCTTCACCGAAGCCTTACACTCCTGCCGAAGGGAACCTGTGTGAAGTCGGTAAGACATTTGATGTTAGCGGGACATCCCGGCGAAGTCCCGTAGTTATACCGAGGATCACTGTTGTCGGCGAGACATCGAACCTTCGCTGAGACTTCTCACCGAGCCTTGTAGGTCTCCCCGAAGCCCATGGTCGCCAAGAGTCTCGGCGATGAAGTGTGTCACGGTGACAAAAGCAGATGCCGATAGGACAAAAGAGAACTCAGTATGACTGTGGGGCTTTTGACAGGATGTCTTACCGACCATGGGTGGTCTCAGCGATAGAAGGGATCTCCACGTGACTTGTCAACCCACTAATCTCTTGGCGATAAACAATGTCTCGCCGATGGCTCCAGTGGAATCGGTATGATCTTTCGAGCTCGCCATAAGCTCTCAGCGGTGGCTCCATGTCTTGCCGATGCTTGTGAAAAATTTAACCGCATCAGGGAGACACAATTAATGTCTCACCGATATGTGGTTCAACAAGGGAATTCGACTGCCCACAGAGTTCACACGGAATACTCTTGACCAATCAGGGGGAGCTAGAGGCAAGTCTTGGCAGCTTGAGCAGCAGAAAGAAAATCAACAGGATGTGAATGCAGCACGTATCTGTTGTGAGCTCAGGGCATTCAAGGTCAACCGAAGTAGCTCAATAGGACACGATGCTAGGAAATGAATGCGGTGGTTGCAAAAAGATCAGGAGGGTTCTTCGGGGAATGAATCTTCACCGACATGGACACGCAGGGGTCAGCATTAAATTCAGCAAAAGATCTAAGGAGAAAATCCTATCCCGAATCAGGATATTTTTGTAAGCCCTAAGGGGCCGTTGTAGTTTGATATATAAGGCATTTTTTGCCTTTTTTAAAGAGAGAGTTCGGATGTATGCTCTCTGAAGTCTGTGACCCTTTTGCAGTCCTCTCTCAGACTAGCACATTTATGTAACTCAATTTGGAGCATAATATACAAAATCTTCCTTGGTTACCATTGATGGTCCATCTTTTGCCCTTCTGATTTTTTGTGAAGCATTGTGCATTTTTTCTTAATTCATTGAGCTACTTAGTGAAATATTATCTTTCCTTATAGCTTTTGTTTCATGTCATGCCTTTCTTTGCAGAGGTAGTATCATGTAGGTTACAAACTATGTTTATTTAATCCTGCACATGAGCTTCTAGTTTGTGAAAATATGCCTTTCCTTCTTGAAGGTATGTGCATGTCAAACCTGTTTGTATGCGTGATCTACAGGATCTTGTTGTGCAATCTCATGGTTGTCACCAGTATTCAAGTGTAGCTCGAGTATCTCATTGTTCCTGTCATTTCGGTGTATCACCTTAGTTTAGTTGTAATTTATGTACTCCTCATCCCTTTTCCTCTCAAAGAATCAGTAGTTTAGGTGATACCCAAAGGAAGTCGGCCTTCTCCGGAGGTTCATTTCAGCTATAGGTGACCCACAGCCTTGAAATGATCCCATGTTGCTCTAGAATGCTAAGATTTTTTTGTAAACTTTGCACAGGGTGCAATTCTAGGTGACAACAGATACTACTGGCCCTTTATGCATAAGGATATCAAGAAATATGTTCACAGATGTGATGAATGTCAAAGGGTAGGAATACCAACTGCATCTAATAAAATTTTGAGCTGCAACCTCAGGTAGTCCTTGAACCATTTGAAAAATGGGGATTGGATTTTATTAGCCCTATAGACCCTCCTTCACAAGGAAAAGAGTACATTTTGGTCTGTACTGACTACCTGACTAAGTGGGCAGAAGTGAAAGCCCTATGCATTGCTAGGGAGGAACAAATAGCCGATTTCCTTTACAACAATTTTTTTCTCAGATTAAGAGCTCCTAAGACAATTGTCACATATCAGGGCCCCTAGTTTATGTCTAAAGTTTTGTTATCCTTCACAGATCATTTCTAGGTGATCCACAAGAAGTCCTCACACTACCACCCTCAGGCGAACAGACTAGTCAAAGTCACTAATAGGGAATTGGAAAACATTTTAACAAAAACAGTTTCATCAAGAAGGAAACACTGGGCTTGAAAAATACCTGAAGTTGTTCGGGTTTATAACACCACCTGGAAATCAACTACTAGGTATAGTCCATACAAGTTAGTTTTTGGGAAGAAACCTCTCTTTCCCATTGAATTTGATCTCCAAACCCTTAGGACAACCATGGAGTTGGTTATAGATATTAAACGAGCCCAGATAGAGAGAGTTTTATAGCTTAGTGAACTAGATGAACTCCATTTGGATGTCATCCATCAAATTGAGCTAGTACAACAACACAAGGTCTGGCATGAAAAACATATCAAGGAGAGAGGATCCCATAGTGGGGATTGGGCATTATTGTTTGATTCCAAATACAAGGATCACCAGGGGAAACTCAAAATGCATTGGCTCGGACCATATGAAATTTCTAAGGTATTTACAAATGGTTCAGTTCAGCTAAAACCCATTGATGGTGATACCCGAACTCTCCTAGTTAATGGACACCAATTACGCATCTACCATAAGCCTAGTAATAGAGAGAAATTTACAAAAATGGTAGAAATGCAAGGAGAAATCCAATGCATTGAAGTCCTCTGCTATTACAGATTCAATATAGTTTTTCCCATAATAAATGTCAAAAAAAATGTGTGTGAATTTACTTCATTTTAGAATGTTTCTTTCAATTTCTTCATCAATTTCATCATTTGGATTTGGCTAAATTTTCTCTATATTTTGCAAGACTTCATTTCTTTGGTAAACGCAAATTCTGGCGCACCCTGTTGTGATGCTCCGGAACTTGTTGGTTAGATTACTGCGATGCTTCGGAACTTGTTGATGCTATGCTCTAGAACTTGTACAACTAACTTGTGTCATTCCTCATTCTGATGCATCACTCAACGATGCTTTGGGAAGCCAAAGGCCAAAATGTCACATTCTTCTTCCTTCTTTTGGTCGCATCTTCCAATGATGCTCTGAAATTTTTTTGTTCCTTCTCATGGATGCATCTTCCAATGATGCTCTAGAATCATGATGTTTCTTCCTTCTGGTGGCATCTTTTGGTGATGCTCTGAAACTTTTTCAATTGCTCTAGAACTTGTTTGGATGCTCCAAAAAAAATTGGCTATTACTTCAGCTGCATCTTTCGATGATGTTCCAGAAATTTTTGGTTGCTGCTCTGGCTGCATCTTTCGATGATGCTCTAGAAATTTTTGGTTGTTGCTCTGGCTGCATCTTTTGACAATGCTTCAAAAAATTTTGGTCGTTCCTCTAGTTGCATCTTTCGACAATGCTTTGGAAATTTTTGGTCTATGCTCTGGCTACATCTTTCAATGATGCTCCAGAATCTTCAATCTTGTTGATGCATTCCAATGACATCTCTCAACGATGCTTCGAAACTTTTTCTCCTTCCACCTTGGCTGCATTTTTTAGCAATGCCCTGAATTTTTGTAAAATCTTTCCTTTTTCAGAAGTTTGATTTTTCCTAAGTTCTATACATGCCCATCATTTAATTTTCCTGCCACCTCGAGATCCACTCCCTAATTGTCATTTCTCCATATCATATCAAATCTTTCCGTAATAAATGAAATTATTATGACAACCCTTTTTGTCATAATAATTTTCACCACCATTTAAACCATCCCATCCATGTCATAATTATTCGCCGCCACCCCACCAAATCATGTAACTATCTAATTATGTCAGCAAAGGTGAGTGATGTTCAATTTAATTAGAAGAAATAAGGTGCATATAGGTTTATTTACTTAAAGTTAGTAATTATTTTGAATAGAGATTAATTAATTGGCATGAACCATCTCCTCTCTCAATTTTGAAAATTGTGCCATCATACAATTGCTAAAAGTACAGCAATGGTTGTATAATTTCCCATGTAGAATTGTCATGATTATCCAGTAAGGACTCAAGTAAGGTGATTAATTTCTCTTCCATTGGTTATATTGAAATTGTGTCCCTTTTCATCTGCAATTCAAATAATTGAAGAAAGGAAAACATTACAAAGTTCCACAAAATTTAGCAGAGCGGCAAGGGAAGGTAAAATGGGAGGAGCCAAGAAAAATTCTAAACCAGCCTCAGCAGCTCAATTGTTGGCAATGAGTAATGTTGCAAGCCTATTTCAAAAAGCTGGGTGGCTAGAATTTATGACTTTTTTTGAGGGATATACTGAGCAGTTGGTAAAATAATTCGTAGAGAATTTGGTAGATGGACAAACTGTGGTGTGTGGCAAGCATTTTTGGGTAAGTCTGAAAGTCATTGCTTTTCTTTCTAGTCTTGAGAATAAAGGAATTGATTTGAATGAAACTACCAATATTACCTATCAAAGACTGACCAGTAGAATTGTTTCATAGGGAGGGGGAGCCTCAACCTCTAATCACCATAAGTACCAAGGGACAAAACAAATGTTTTCATAGAATGTCTATCCCAAAACCTTGGAGAACTGTCGTAGCCTAGATAATAAAATATTTTACTTGTGAAGGAAAAATAACTATCATAGTAGGACTCCCTTTCCGTCTGCTAATTCATTTGCACCATGGCACTAAGGACCCTTCTCTTAGAGTTAATTTACTAGCCTTTTGTGTCATTTAGTTATCACCATGATGGAAAAATATAAAGTTGGGAAAGGGCCCCTCAAACACCATGGCCTTATACAGTTGATATGCAAGTACCATTTTCGCAAAAAGCAAGAAAAGAAGTGGCAGAAATTTCTGTGGAAATTTGAAAAAGTGGAGTCGAAAAGCCCACTTGAGGAGAGTGAGTCCTCTAAACAAAAAGAAAAACCTTTAGAAGAACCCTCCTTTGAGACCTTAGGTGCTCCTGAATCCCAACAGACTTCAATAGCTCCTAGCGGCAATGCGTTAGAAACTTTGTCGAATGTGTTAGAAACCCCAGGACAGTCAGGGGATGTGGACATTGTGCACTCTAGAGAAAAAGAAGATCCTCCTCGCAAGAGGAAGAAGCAGACTAAAGTTACTTTTCAAACAACCCCTCCTCTATGAAGAAGCAAGAGGTTTTCTGTAGAGTCCAGTGAAACTGTGCCCTATGACATAGGAAGTACTTCTAAAAAGAAAAATCCCAGGACTCAAACAAGAATAATGGAGACTGAAAATTAGCCTGGCGATGAGGAAATAAGTAAAATAAAAAAGCAGGTTGATCAATCCCCCAAGGATGAAGAGAAGAGAACACCATCTCCAAAGGAGTAGGAAGAGGAAAAAGTATAGTCACCACATTCTGTGGAGATTGAAGATGAACTTGTGGGGGGACACTCCCCTTTTCTTGACAGAATTGAAAATGTACCTGGTGCCGAGGAAAATTTACCTCATACTAACATGGAAATTCCCAATCCATCTTTCTTTGTGGACACAGGAGATATAGAATCTGGTCTGAAAGAGGAGAAATTAGAGAAATTGGAGGCAGAAATTACTGAATTATAACTCAGATGGTTACAATAATGTAGAACAGATCACCCAGCAGCAAGAATAAATTGAGGCACATGTTGCAATTGTAAATAAAAGGGATCAGGAGATTGCAAAATTGGCAATGCAAATGGAGAAAAAAGACAGGGTCATTGAGCAGTTGCAGTACCAAATCCAACAATGGAATCAACAAAGCAAGCAGCATATGGTTGATCTATCTGAGAGAGGCAAGCACATCCAAGGTTTGAAAAATAATTTTATGCAAATGTTTATTGCTTTTTAAGAAGAAGGAAATAGGCAGGAAGTTGAACTTAATGCTTTTGTGAGTAGAATTGTGGAGTTAAAGTAGGATTTGCAGGAAAGTGACAATAAGCCAATAATGGAATCCAAGGGGACACAAATTGAACCAATTGTTTTAGAATGGTTCCAGGTACATATCCCTCCATTATTAATGAAATGGATGGAGAGATGCTATTTCCTAAGGGATGTGGAATTTGAAAATAATAGGTTGAAAAAGGAGTTAGTATTGTTAAAAGAATCATTTCACAAAGCATATAAAGGTAAACAAGATGCTTGTGAAATCGGTGAGTTATTGTTGGCTTGTAGAAGACCATCTAGGTTGTATTCCATGTTCCTCAATGAACAAATCCTAAGAAGGAAGTTACTTAGAATTCGCAATAACCTACCACATGACCCTGATGATAAAGAATTTGTTGAGATATTTCTTGAGTCAACTCCTAATCAGCAGGATTTATTATGTGAGTTCTTTGTCCATGATTTTCTCTTGGAAGAATATACATATTTTTTATGTTAATTTCTTTGTGGGAGAAGTCCATTTGAGATCATTCTTGTCTACAATATGTAATCAGCTTCACTGGTAGGATCAGTCAAGGGAGTATGCACTTGCAAAGAAAACCATTGGATTGCAAATGAGATACCCCCATAGGAAGCCTTTCTATTTCAAGGCATAGTTTCTAGGTGTTAAACTGAGAGAGAATGTACAAAGCAAGTATAATAATAACCTTCGGTTGTGCCATAATTATTTTCAAGATCAAGGACCAAAGTTAATAGGAAAAGCTTGGAATGCATGTGAAGAAAGGTATACCCCTCTTACTATGTATCTCAGGAAAAGAGAGGTAATCTCACCTCTTAATATTAGATGGTCCTACAGAAGGGCAGTAGCCTTGGTCGATATCCTTGAGCAATTAAAGGTTAACTAGATTGGCATGAGGTATAGACCACCTCTACTTCTTTCACAACCCCCTACAACATATAGTAATATAGATCAAAGTGATGACAGTTTTCAAAGATGGGTACAAAGGGTCACTTTTCATTAGGGATTTCTAAAGGAACCAGACACAGAGGCAGATGATTTGTGTGATCTTAGTGCTAAATATGAGGAGATGAATAAGAATTAGGGAAATGAAGAGCAAGGGGCACAACAAAGAGCAGGAGGACCTACTCGGGCTTAGGAAGGGGAGGAAATGATGAGGTAAAAATAACCTCATCAATTGATATAATGGACTAAATGCTTAATATCACATTCTTTAGCCATCCTTACCCTACCACTTAATTGTCTTTAGGATAAGTAATTTCTTTCTTTTTGTGAATAGGCGTACAATCTTTATTTCTTGAAATTAGTCGAAATAAGCTAATTTGTGTTGACTTAATGGTTTAGTTTTTGAGCATTCCACAAGTCAAATTCCATAATCAGTTACCACCCCAATCAAAGAGGTTTTAAAGCAGACTTCAACACCATTGAAGACAAGCGAATGGGCGTCGAAACTTTAGGAGCATACATGATGGATCAAGTTTTTGTAGTTTTGTTATTTTTAGTTTTAGAGACTTTATGGCTCATGTCAAACCCTTTAATATTTCATGTCATGGGTTTTAAAGTTTGTTAGTTGTTGACAATCAATTAAAGACCTTACCAACTAAAAAGAAGGATTTTGTTAGTTGCTCTTATATAAATATGCAACTATTGAAAACAATAATATATAGAAGAATATCGTTATGTTGTCACTATGCTTTTCTAAGTTACACTTTTCATATGAATAAAATGAGTTTTTTCCTGCCACCTTTGGAGTTATTGAGTAATGTGAATGGATTTATTTGAATGAAGTAATTTTGGAGTTACCAGTGGATCTAATCTGAGCTAGGTGTAGGAGCACCCAAGAGTTGGCCACTCCAGGGGTTGTAGATTAGATAGATAAGTATTTTACTTTTAATTTTGTACTTTCATTTAGCAGATAATAATTGGAATTGAAGTTTATTTTCATGTGTGTAATTATGTTAAGAATAATCTTGTAAGTTGTAGCTAAGTCTTAGAGAGTCTTTGATTTTAGTGTTTGAAGTTCTGGAGCACCTTCTTTCAATTGTTTCAGATTGTTAAAAAAAAATTGGATAGTTGTTTAGATTGTTATCTTTTTGTTAGATCAATGTTTCCTAGTTTCTTTACAAGCTTTACTTCTTCAACAATTTATACATTTCTTAGTTTAATCATTTCCATGCTTTCTAGTTTAGTTGTTATGCTTTTTAGATTCATAGTTTTATGCTTTCTAGTTTAAGTTATTTCAAGCTTTCTAGATAAATGATTTCCTACTTTATAATTTTAGTGGCTTCTTATTTTAGAGTTTTATTTTAGTTGTCCAACATCTAGGACACCCAAGAGAGATAGTCAAGATGTCTTCTATTTCATATATCCTTCGAACACTACCCGATCGACATATTAATGTATTTATCAACTAAAGTGTTAGGACCTAACGACAACTTATCAGAGAGTTCAAAAGCCATACACTTCCTATTAGTTTCCTCATATAGAGATAGTGATTTCTCTCTCTCATGATCATGAGTTTGATCATGTTCGTAAGAAGAGTTTTCCCCCTCATCCTCATTATTTGGAACTTACTTCTTAACTCTATTCTTTACCCTTCTCTCTTGCTCTAGGTTTTCCAACCTTGCTAATATTTGGTCTATTCTTGCTTCAACTCCTATTGGTCCTTGCCCAACTTCTTAGCTTCCACTAGGTTTGGTTCGTGTTCTCACCATCTTCGCAAGAACGAGTTATACCAGAAGGTTCATCCATGTTAGACTAAATCATGTTATCAATTATCTTATGGAAAACATTTAAATGAGCATTTCTTCGTACTTATGGAATTCCACATAAGACTTAAGCACACGCTCTTTTTGATAAAAAACATGGTTTTATTCTTTTCTCAAGGATCTCAATATCCCTTTTGAATACATGGAGTGACTATTCAGATAGTCAAGTGGAGAGTATCCCTCAAATTCACTCTCTGACACATAACTTAATGGAGTATACCCTATAGATTGATATTTTTCTCATCTCTCATTTGTTCATACCTATTGTAGAATGGATAATAACCTTCGGATTTTTCATTTGATACATAGTTGTGAAGTACATAACCCTTTAATTCTTTACTCGAGGAAATTACAATTACTTCTACCATTGGAAGAACTCTAGGGTCTCTAAAAATAAATGTTGGACTAACACTTCCTTCCGAGGACATATCCCTGGAAAGTGATAAAGATTCATACTTCTCTAGTGAAACAAAAGGTAGGTAGTTATACTTGGCTTCCATCTTCATCTTTCTCTTCACATCACTGATTCAAGAAAGTGTGTGATTGAAGTTTTCAGTGTCGCTTAACCAGATAGCATTGTCATAGTTGGTACCCTTAATTTTTCTAGCGATGGCCTATCTTTCCTTCTTGGCCTTTAGGTAACAATCATTCCCAATTATTGAATTTCTAGCCATTAACCTGAGATGCACCATCTTGGCACAAGAATTTACAATCATTAGATAACATTGGATGAAAAGAATGGTTAGCTCATAGGTTCTAGAGCTAAACCTGATAACTTTGATACCACATGTAACATGCCAACCATTCACTAAAGTAATTATTTCCAAGTTTTCACTTTGCAAGTAAATAAACTATGTAACTAACCATTGCAATAAAAAAAATCTTTTCTTTATAAAGAACAAATGAGTTCATATATTTCAGAACATAATCAACATGGATTCTATTTCCAATATAATAACTTCACAAATTACAACATTCCAAGAATGTATTCAAGTACATACATAGCTCAACCGAGCTTCAAAGCAATAGATATAGATGGTCCAGGATCCTCCTTTCAAATCTTGGTCTTCTCATTGCCTGCTGAGGAGGAGAAGCATCACTCAATCGCTTTTCCACCAACCACGAACTCATATGCAGTCCCCTGCATATCTATCATTCGATAGATGGCTTTACCCTTTGACGAAGAGACTGGTGGAGTAACCAAGTAACGAAAACCAACTAAGCTTAGTGTTGTTTCCTACATGAGTAGAACTTGTAAACCCACAATCTAGGACTAGCATGCAAATAAATGGATCACAGTGAATTGACAGTGGAGCCAAAGACAATCACACTAATTTGGCCAAAGTGTTCTCACTCAGTACTTTGAGTGATAGTCATCCTACTCACATACAATACTCAAGCTCAACTTGACTTTAGGCCACTATAATCTAAGCATAGGTATTTCCTCCTATGGGTAATCTTTAACCCTAGAAACATCCTATTCCCTTTCCAACAAGCTCTATGATATTTCTACTCACAAAGCATATAAACAAGTTCCCTCCCTCCAATGGACAATCAATCCCAAGAGTAACCCACTAGCTATCTAGTATAATCAAATATCTTTAGCTATGAATAACCCTTAAGCTATCCTTGTTTAATCATATCTAGTATAACAATACCTATGACAAACAATTCCTCCTATTATGGAGTAATTACAAACACTTTCACAGAAAAGCATAAATAGCTTTTTTTTCCTTTCCAAAGCAAATTTTATGTTTCCCTAGTGCAAGCAATCTCAAAAAGTTCAAATAAAGCATTCAAAATTCAATCTTTCATAAACAAAGACAAATAAAAGAAGATTATATCCTCATTCATGTATTACGCTTAACCAATTGACTGACTTGATGTTCAACCTTCTACAACAGCTTCCTAGCTTCACTTTATCAACCCAAAGAAAGAATCTAACTCAAATAATGTAGCACTCACACAAAGTAGTTCTCAGCTTTCTCTAAATATCTCTCATCTCTCACAAAATAATGCAGCAGAGTAAATTTGCAACATGAGAAGTGTGTCCCAAATGAGAGCACTAACCTCTCTATTTATATAGAAAAAGGAGACATTGCAACCTACAGAAAAGGCATGAAAAATGATAGCTTAATTCATGCAATTCGACTCACTTCACTTGGTTTAAAAGGTGGTAGCAAACTAACACAAACTTAGCATAAGAAGCTACAAGTCGACCCATTTATTTGACAGCAGCAAGAGACATTCAATTATGTTCATGTTAAAATGATGACAGTCGAATTGCATCAAAGATGGAATTATACAACAAATAGAACTTCATATTCTAGTGTCAAGTATGCAGCCATTCTCCCTATTTATTTGGGTGCAGCTTTACCCTTTGAAACAGTCTTCATTCTACAGGCAACACTCATTCTATGTTGACTTAGTCACAGTTTTATTGAGTAATACAACAAAAATGAGTTGTCTTTCAAAGATGGTCTATTTGTTTGGTGCTTTGACCAATTCACATCTTGTTGTACATGTTTTCTATTCTCATGCATTTCACTTTATTTTGCAGTTGGTGTCAATTTAATCGAGCTTTATATAAAAGCATTTAATGTTGAGTAAATTTTTGTTTAATAATTCCAAAATGCATTTCCATAGTATCAACTATGGTTCACTATCCATATCGACCATATTGTTGCACAATACATAGCATGTAATTCGACCTTTAATCAATGCCAATATATATTATATTCAGCCTTTATATGCTTTGTATATGTTATATACAAATCGGCCTATGTTCATGTAAATAAATCACCCTCTAAGCATTACATATGTTAATCGATCTCCAAGCATATATTTATATATAAATATTTATTCATATATGTACATATACATATATATATGTATAACAATATCACACACACACATATATATATATATATATGTATATGTATATATATTAATATATATTTATATATATCTCATGTCAATAAATTATGTATACATTCGATATGCAAATGAATACGAACAAGTTGACATTCTCATAGTAATAATAATTATATCAATTGTGTACATATATATACATATATATATTCCTCTAAGTACATGTATACGTATGTGTACATATATTGATGCATTCGTATGGGCATGTCTGTTTTCCTAACATACATGTATCGATACATGTATACATATTGATATATTGATATATGTATATATATCATATATACATATATCTATACACATTTGATTGTACACCAAGCACATACACAATTACTATTGTGTTGATAGGGAACAAATGTGTGATGTATTTATTCATACACACATTCACATCGTACTTTCCATTCGATAGCTCCATGCTCACAAGCAACTCGTTCATAAGCGTGCATAGGTACGTCTACCTATGTACTCTCATGCATGTGTTCCTTCATGCATATGGACTATCGTCAACATGCATATGTATACATATACATACATTCCATGTGTATTCAACTCATCAATACAAGCATAGTAATATAAAAGAAGAATGCATAAGCTCTAAAAATATAACATCATCCAAGCATCCATTCAACATTAATTATGACCCTTACTAATGAAGACATTCATACTAAGGATGACTTACCAATTCATGACACAATAACTTTACTCAACCATTCTACTATGAGTGTGTGTGTAAGGTCAGTTAGGTTATGTTACTGATTACTCAACCAAGATCTTCTCCTGAGTGATACTTCCCCACCTGGAGGATTGAACATATACCTGCATCAACTAACATATTCCCATGGTAGTCAATTGTTCAACAAAATATGCATTACACATAATATTTCTCCATAGTTAGAATATCCAATTCAATAACTATCCATTTCACTAATAAAGTTTAGAAATTAGTGAATAATATGAAGATAATGTAGATCTAATCTAGGAGGAATCAAGTATTGACTTTAAGAATAAATATCTTAACATATGAAATAACTCTAACGGTTACTAGTATGACAAGTCTATTTACAATACTTGAAGTAACTTTAAAACTGAAATCATTTATATGCAAATGCATATTCTCACTCTTTCAAAATAGATTGATGACATATGCAACAAATATAATTATAGTAGCCATGCTCTCTCATAAAAAAATCATGATTGTAAAAGACAATATATACACATAGGTAAATGTATTAACACTTGTATCATAGAACCCTTTTTGATTTATTTCCTTCGTAATCTAATGCAGAAGAGAGAGACAGAGATAGAGACAAAGAGAGCATCATCGAACTGATATCCACCCTACCACAAAGCATTAGCTTCCCCATGCTACGCCACTAGAGAAGCCTGGCCCATCACAAAGGATCTAGCAATATGTGGCCAACATGCATGATGGAATCCAATTCACTATGTGAGTCATTGTTACGTAGCATACCTATATGCTCATGCATCACATATCCAATTCACTTGTCTAAAACATATCATGGATGATGTGAATTCACCAAGGTAACATACTTATGCATGGAGACCAATGAAATTCAATCTTACAATCTAGAATGTCTCAATCATCTTAGAATGATGTCTTGATATTTTGTAAGATGGGTAAAATAGTAAATAAAAGACAATGCCTATACTGGCATTATGCAATAATATAAATCCAAGGTAATGACATTTATTGAATAGTACATCAAAATGGCTACTCCACATACCACATGTTCCCTAAATATGCCCATTACTAAGCAATTTAGGAACCCAAGCCCTTACTTCCTATTTGTCAAATTGAATACTTAGGCCGTATAAAACAATTTATACTTATAATATGTGGTTTGTAGTAGAAAGGACAGTGTTTCAATAATCATATCTTTCATGTCCCTTAATCAAATTTAAAGATCCAACCTATTCTAGAAAGGTGATAGAATGAAGAACAAAACCCAAAAATAGTTTTTCAAGAAACCCAACAACTTCAAAGCAGTTTTATCTGCAATATATCTCACTAGTTACCCAAAACAACAGTTTGATAACATGACAGTCTTATAAATTTTGTGTAATTTAAATTGTTGGTTAAGAGATCAACTGATTAGATAACAAAATAATGCACTACCATTCATGAAACCTTTGGATGGCTTTCTATAAGAAGTAAGGATTCATATAGAAGAAGATTTACCACACAAACATCAATGATTTAAAGTTACAAATATTCAGTAACTTCTCAATACATCCCATTAAGGCATGCTTGTGGGTTTATAGAGATGAAAATGTGTTTAAGCTCAAGGAAAGAATGTTTCTACTATTTATTGCGGATCCTTCATTCTTAGATTGTCATATTTCTTTTTTGTAACTTAATATTACATATATGGTTAACCCCTTTTCATTACATTACTACCACTCAGCTTCTTACTTTCAAAAATCAATAGTCTTAGTTAATTATCATTTTTATTTGTGATAATGGCAATTCCATTAGCCAAAAGTGAAAGTTATACCCATTGTAGAATAGTTCCTTTATTGTTTTAAGGTAACAAGCAAAAATATTTAAGTAATTCATGTTGCATATTCTTTCATGTTAAGTCTTGGATTATAATATTCATCCCAATTTCAATATATATATGGCTTTCATTATTAGGTCAATATCTTCTTATAAGTATATTTCAACATCATTCATGATTTTATAAAATAGTAAATACATATTCTATGTTGGTCAAGAATGTACAAGTTGTTGGTAAAAAATGATAAATAATAGGGTATGAAGCTAATTATGAGTATGAATTACAAGATCCAATGCTGGTCAAAAAATCTTTGATGGTTACACCACTATTAGTCATACAAAATTTCTTGCCCATCTTTTGATTTATTTCCTGAAAAATTCAAGTTTCTTACTATGTCGATATTGGTAATTTATTATTTGAAATTCAAATTCTAATTATTGGCCATTGGGATTTTATTTTCCTGAAATCAAAAGAGTTGCACATAAATACATAGTATTTTTACAATTTTAATAGACGAGAAAAATATTGAGAATTCAATTGAGCAAGTGAAGGTCCTAAAAACAATTCAAGAACAATCAAGAGCAGAATTTGCAAAATTATTACAGCATTTCATCATTCAAGAATCATGTCAAGTTTTAATTGAGTTTGTTCATGTTTATGCATGCATTTTGTTTTTGAGTACAAATGCTTGTAGGTCTTCAAATCAAATCAAATCAAGTTACAATCAATCCTTGAAGGTGATGAGCATGACTTCAATCCATCAAGGAGATCATATCTGAGTGGTGAGTTGCAACAAGTTGTCAATTCATTGCTTTATTATCATTTAGCCTTTACCCCTAAAAGAGATACACCCCTTTTATCATCAATTTTGTCATTGTGGAGGTAGAAATACCAACATGGGGTTTGACTGGGGCAAGCCCCTACATGGCACAACCCTTCCTCTCCTTTTGTGTATGCAGGTTGCATATTTAAAGTAAAGTGGAGGAAGATTGAAGACAAATTTCCCATTCATGCATCATTAGCCCTACAAGTTGACAAGATACAAAATCTACATTATCTTAGTAACAGATGAAGATCTAACAACAGAACATGGAAGGAAGAAGCTACAAGCTAGGGACCTCAGGCATGTGAAAGAAAATTCAGGTTTCAAGACCCCAATCTAGGGCATCCTAACACCCTAAACCACCCAGATCTAGCTCAAATTTAAATCATAGGTGCATCAATGTTTGTCTTCTTTTCTAAAACTTAAATTTGTTTGTATTTTCAGTTAGTCATAATTCATAAAAGAAGGTTGCATTTGCATAGTTTAACTAGTTACTTCATTGCATTTCATCAAAAATCTAATTCAAAACCCTCAATCATCATCAGAATTCATATCCAAGGGCAGATTGGTTGTTGGACAATCAATCTAACTCTTGTGTAGATTTGAATTCTCCCAATGTTGTGTTAAGGTGTCCCCACACACACCCAAAAATTGGAAAAGGCATTAATTCTAGTGATTAAACTTAGGATCACCTTTTCCACCAAAAACACATCCTAAAAGAGTGACTTTTTAAAAGTAGTTTTTATACATGTCTATTAAAAATAAATTTATATCATATGAATATTAGAATAAATTACATATTTGAAAACTAGACTCAAAATATTACATTTCATATCACTACTTTTTTTTAAATATGTATAAGTGCTTCAAGTTTTTAATCCAACTCTAACAACTTTTGAAAATTAAAAAAAATGCTTCCACTTTTTGAACATTTTGTGGACCCAATTTTTTGCACCTACCCTTGAGGATAATATTAAAAAGAAAACGGAAACGAAGGATCAAGAAGTATATGTTGCAGAAGATTAATCAAAAAATGGAGAAGAGAAGTTGTGTACTTTGATGAAGGTATGTGAGTTCCTTATTATGAATTGATATTTTGGAAGTCTTATTTTGGCAAAACACTAATTGTTGAAAGTTTGTTATAGATAGTTGATAGTAAAGATGTCTTTGAAAAAGAGGATGAAGATTATCTTGAAGAGGGCAATTGAGTGGGTAGCTATGGAGTAGTATTGAAGGAAAAAAACCTTGAGATGATTATGGACATCCATTTGATATTGGATAAGTTGGAGGCTATGCAACATGGAGAGTTTGTAGTAAATATGATCAAGAATGATGAAGAATGTCATTTAAGTGGCATAAAAGCAAAAAAGAACCTGGTTGCAATTGAGATGTGTCTTTTTAGAGGCATAGATGTGTTGATGGATGAAGTTGTAATAGAGAAGGGTGATGATGATTTTTTTTTTTTTTCCAGCATTGATTTGTCTGTAGATATGAAGAAAGGTGAAAATAAGGAAGAAAAAGTCATATTGTTTGAGTATAATATAAAAAGTAAAACGATTATAGAAGATCAAGAGGTACATGCCACAACAGACAAGAATGTTGTTGTAGAAGTTTCTTTGGAGGTAGTAGTTAATGATGATGAATATTCTTTACGTGAACAAGAGGTGAATAATATTGATGACCTAACCAATTTGTGTGATTATTCACATAAAGATACAGGTTTAAAGAGGAAGACAAAAAGAGTTCCAAGTAGATGCTAGAAAAAGGAAAAAATGAAAAACTTGATGGTACCTATGACAATATTTGAGTATGTTGCAAATAGTTTACTAATTTGAGTATGTTGCAAATAGTTTACTATTTTGAATGGTAGTTCAACCACCCAACTCCATTTTGTGAGACATGCTCAAAAACTTCTTACCTAGTGTGTTTGATGTAGAACATCCAACCTCACAAGCAAACCTACATCACCTAAAACATATTTTCATATTTAACTTTTGCAATTTTTGTGCATGTTTGAGCTTCAAGAGCATCTTGTGGAGTGTTGTAAGGATAACAATCTCCATTTATCAAGACTTGGTTTCTATTTCCAAAGTCAAAGGCAACCAAATTGTTTAATGTGATTATATTACATAATTTCAAGGTTTCAAGCATTGAAGGGGTCCATTAGGATGGTAAAGGAAAGTGAAGTAAAATTAATCTAAAATTAATTAATTTATTCAAGTTAGATGCCTAGGGAGGTGTGTATAAGGCAAGTGACCTTTAGCATTCCATTTTTGTCTTATTTCAATTTACGAAAGAAAAAGGCAATCATTTTTTGGGAAAATAATTAATGACTATTTAATTTTCATTTTTTTGGTGAATGAGCACAACTTAGTTTATGCTTTTGTTCATTTTTTCAAATAAATCTACATCAGCAAAGCGTTGGATATGGTGCAACAACTTTGATGGCACATTTTGGAAGCAAAAGCTATGTTTTATTAGGAATTTCAAAGGTCAAGTTGATGGAAATGAAAAAATCTTAGTGCCTCTTTTTGGTGTCGTAAGGGTTTTAATATCTATAAAATACAGCCTTTAATGGTGTTAAGGGGGAGCAATCAAGAACAGCAAGGTTCAAGAAAGGATCTTCAAAGCTTTCGACTGCACCACCCTCATAAACACATCCAAAAAATAAAGCCTTTAATGGTGTTAAGGTGGAGCAATCAACAACAGCAAGGTTCAAGAAAGGATCTTCAAAGCTTTCGACTGCACCACCCTTATAAACACATTCAAAACGTCATACAACGCCTCAATATGAAATGGAGAGGAATCAAAAAAACATAGCAGCCAAAGCCTAAGAGCAGCATTATACACCACCTCTGCCAATTGATAAACAAAATCTTCCTTGATTGATGCCTTGGAGCAAAAGGCCCTGCTACACCCATTCCAGAATTCACTGGGTGCTACTTTCATGAACCCTGGAGTCGTTAGGACTTGAGAGTAGAAAATAGACCACAATGTTTGTGTAATATCTAACCACAAAAGAAAGGGTTTCTAGGCTAGAGAGCCTTCCTTCTGCATAGCATAGTAAAACCCAATAGGCATGAAATGCACACCACAATCAACCAACAATCCAACACATGGCACCAAAGTGCAATAAATACAATGCAACGTCTACAAAATACCACTAAATTAACATATTAAACGATGCTTCACATACATCTCTTGGAATATCAAACAAACATCCCCCCTAGACCAACCATCTAAAAGCATCCCTTCCACTCACGAGCAAGTTGTAACATAACCGGCACTACTTAGCATGAGAAGATTGCCACACTTCTCTTTCAGAATGAATTAGCCAATAATGTATGAGGGTTTTTAAATAAAAAAAATCTGGCCCCATTCAAGAATCGAAACGAGCGAAAACATTTGATTCAAAATTTGCCTTCAATCTACAATGAGAGAAAACTTCCTTACAAGGTTGACATAATTCTTGGACCCCCTTCAAAAATCTTTGTAGTTTTCAAATAGGGTAAGAGCCTTTACAAAGCTCATTAATCACACGTGTCTCCAATCACTAGCCACTGAACTCCCAATGACAAATCCTGTACCATCCCAATAATCACCCCTCTCCACTCGACTTCATTGTACAGTGATCCAAAATGAGAAGCGCCCTGAATAAATCCTCTCGTCTTCTCCAAAGCGGGCGTTAACCATATTTATAATTTATGATCTATTAACCCTTATAGACGGGTCTCTATTTAACATTTTAATTATTGTACACATTGTTATTTGATTTTAGACGAGTTCACACCTTCAATTATTTATAATACTTTGCATTATACTTTTTTCTTTGTGGGTACCCAAAGTGAAGCTCCCTTGTATTTACCTCTGCATTACAATGTCGTCCTTCTACAGATAGGCGTGCATCTGCAGTTGTGTCAAGGTTCTATTTTAACAATACTTATTTTATTTCAAAAATTACTGTGTTAGTGGTCTTTACACTAGAAACCTGCTATTTTAGTCCGGTATAATGTTAGACTTGTACACAAAATTATAGATACTAGTATAGTCAAAACTCATCGCAATTAACTTTTCCAAAAGTTACATCATAATTAACAGGTTATATCTTTTAGCTCTTTCAACACTTCCACTTCAAGAGAATCAAGCCTGCGTACAGCTAAATAGAAGATCGGATTTCGAATACAAAATCAAAAAAATAAACATAGCCCCCATAAAATAAGGCCAAATGGATTTGGCGGTAAAAATAAGTTTAAATTCCTGTCCAAGAAGCACTTGGATCAAATTTTCAACTAAATCTCATCAGCAAACTGGCCCTAGGTAATAGTGAAGTTTGACCTGCTTAGTTATAGTCTTCACAAAAAGCATAAGCATGACTCAATGCAAAGAATGAGATCGATAAAACCTATGCATGGAAAAGCAATGGAACAAAATCTTAAATGCAATAGAATGAAAAAATGTAACTGTGTACAATAAATGGCAAAAACAGCACTGAACCCATTAACTCAGCTGTTCACTGTACAACATATTTTGCACTTGTTCATAACCCTTATCGATATGCAAGTATTTATAGGCAGATCCATATAAGAAACCACTAAGCGCATTACGATACAATCAGTATAAATCCATGGGACCAAGCAACCAGATAAGAGCCCATACCCAAGACACCTTGTTGTGACGATGTATAGTCTTTAAGACATGCCAACATTAGATACAGATAAATTATAAATTATATGAAAATATTATTAAATTGAATGAGAGTGTTCCTCATGTTTCAAATATCAACAAAACAACACTCATCTAGACAGCAATTAACGCATCATTTGAAACGTGCTCTGTTCATTCTGCTGCCCAGAGTCTAATTATATATTCTCTCCCAACCAATCGAAGGAACCAAACAAATTTAGACGTCACCTGTGCTTTTAGACATGTCTTATTAAAAAGCACAAGAAATTTAAGACTGCACTGAACCTTCTGCCTGTGATGTTCAGGATCCACTACTAGAACCTAGAAATGGTTTATGGGCAAGCAAAGAAAACATATTTCTGAAGCTTCGGTGTCATCAGTCATGGTATGGACTATGCCAAGAATTTTCTGAAATATAAGACAATGTGCAGCATACTATTGCTCGGTTTTTCAAAAAAAATGTAGAATGTTTTCAAAACAATTGATTTTCGTTATTGTGTAGCCCACAAATAGGCTACTCCAATTTCAAAACTGTATAAATAAAATGCAAAAATTACCGTGGAGCATAACACAGTTACATTATTGTCTGAGATTACAGCCCACACTGGTATCTGTTTTCAGAAAACAGATTTTGCATATCTCCACAATGTTAACTTTTAGCAACTCTTGCATAATCTATGAGTGCTAAAGTGAAGCCTCTGCAACTATTTTATTGTTGGTATGGTCCCAGGTCGCCAAGATGCAATATGCGTAGTCGGTGCTTGTGACCATCATTAGTGATGGTGTCCACCAGGTGGCCCTCCTGGACCAATTACCTTCAGCTGCAGAGGCCCAATCAAAAAGAAAATTTAAAAACAAATCAACTGTCAAAACTGATGATATCGTATACAGGGGATGAAAGTGACAACAAAGATAAATAAAGACTTTCTTATCTCAAGATATTTTCAACAACATGCTCTCACAATAAACAGAAATTCAGCAGATATAATTATTAGAATACTTCTCTAATAACTGATTAGATAAAATATTAAAATGTGAAAATCACGAACTATCAGATACTTTTGACTGTAAAATAAAATTAGCCCCATCAGAATCTAATTAAACGACATCTGTTTCACCAAGAACTGCACCCACCAAACAACAAGAAATATCAGTATAAGTTTGACATGGTACAATTTGTGTGTTTCTTAAAAAATGTGTTTAGTTTTAGAAATAACTGAAGCTTACAGTTATGTTAATAAACGCAATAATACAACATGACAACTAAATACAACATGCAGATTGATGTGGTCTCCGTCTAAATTAGATTTCTGAGTTTCCAAGGATCTAAATACCCTTGGCTACAGTAACTAATGAACAAAGCCAATTTTCCAGGGATTTAAATTGCTTAGTTAAATGATTGTTTCCAATAATGCTAATCACATAGCTTTTATGTCTAAGCACTTTCATCATCCATCAAGATTTCTACTTTGGTTTCCACCTTGAGGAGAGTACTAAAGGATAAGTTGGATAGCATATGTAGCCCCATGATTTGCTTGAGACTTCAGACAACCTTAGACTAATCCATACGTTTATCAAAATCTATAAGTAATTAAAATATAGCTGACTGATCGCCTCCTCTTGTCCACATCACTACTGTTAAGGTGTCCTTCCAATATTGTGTACACAATGCAGAACAAGGAGCCTGATCCCACACCTCAGGCTTACTTCTCTGAGGAAGCGTAACAGATTTTCAAATCTGCTCCTAGTTTTGGAGTCAAAGAACAATTGCCATTTCTTTAATACTTGGAGACATTACTGTTTCCTTCTCTCATTCTTCTCTAGAGCTCTGTCTTTTGGATAAGCTTTTCTATTTTGTCAAAACTTGGAAAGCAGTTCTTTCACTTGCCATTTCATGGTCAGGCATCCAGCCCCAGTAGCAAGTAGCAATTTACAGATGGATAGAAGAATATTTCCTCATCACTCATTTTTCTGTATCTTTGCTCTCCAATGGTTTCCCTTTCTCTTTGTAGTTAGATTTCAACCTCAAGCAGATTGTGAGTTTGTACGGGCAAATGATCCCTCATTTTTTGGAAAGAGCAGTCTCCATGTGTGTCTGGCATCCATGATTTAATCCAGCGGATGTGGGTTTTTTGTGTGTGCCCATTTGAATCCGATTTTATAATCTCCCCCTAGTTTGGTGAAATGTAAATCTGTTGAAGCTTTTTTGTGGGAGAGGTTGGGAAACTCATTAGAATTGATCCATGTTTAGAAGATTTGTGAATCGCTTTGTCACCCATGTGTGTGTAATCATAGTTGAAATACTTGACTCAGTGACAACTCAGCTGACCCAAAAAATGTAAGAACTCGGGTCTTGGCAAAACTTGAGGGAAAAACTCAGCAGATTTTCCAAACATTAAAAAATACATAATCTTTAAAAATATGCATATTGCTGAATTTTGGGAGCAAATTACTGATTCCATTTATACATAGATCAAAATTAGAGTTCAACACACAACATAGAGCAAAAAACAAGTTCAATACATGTTTCTTCAAGTTTTAATATTATAGAACAATGCAATTGTTAAATAATTGAGCAGAAATACAACCAATTGACAAATTGTATTCATTTCAGAAAACTCTTGTGCCATACACTAAGTCACAAGGTTTGAATTCGAATTAGAGTTTGACAACATTGAAATTCGGATGAAGTTCGACAAGCAAAAAATTCTAAAAAAAAAATCGACATTAGCATTATTATAATTTATTATAATATTATATTATATAATTTATTTGTTTATTAATATATTAATCTGTATATATATTTTTTTTAATAATATATTTTTAATATTATCAGACTTATCAGTTTAATAATATAAAAGAAAAATAAAATTAAACATATACTTCTGGACTGTGATATTTTTGTTTTAATAATATATGTTTAATTTATATAGTTTAAAACTTTAATACTAGAAATGAAAGAATTGCTATATCGATTGATTCCCAAAACTTCTGATCCACATTATGTTTGCGCCTAATATCCCTGCTGAGTATTAATGATCATTCTTTGCCACAACAATGATGTCATTATTGTAGAAATCACAGTTGTATAAATAAGAAATCATTTTTACTTGTGTTATTTCACAAAATTTATGCACTCGTAGAGGATGTGGAGAATTAAGTGTATATAGATACATATGACTTGCTATCAAATTTCCGCAATGAAAATAATGCAGAAATTCGAGGATACCTTGATGGCTGCGGAAAATCAGGGAAACTTCGATCAAATCTTCAAGTGAGAAAGGTTTCGCAAGGAATATCATAAGTAAAAACACAATGGATCATTGCAATGGATAAATCCAAACGCAGGTAGAAATCCCACAATGATCAATGTTTGTGGAAGTTAGAATGGTTTGAAACACAATGGATAAATCCAAACTTGTCAAAACCCTAAAAAATGTTTTTTTAAAAACCCAAAAAATGCTTTTTAAAAGTATTTTAAGTGGAAAATGTGTCGTACGAATATGATGACGAATTTCAATGAATTTTATTAAAAAAATATAAGTTCGCCAAAATCCGAATCGGCGAACTATGTGACACAGGCCATACAGCAACTAAGTGGAATTTTCTGAGGTTTTGACTTTTAGCATGTAAAGAATTTCAAATTTGTTAAGTTAAAATTGACATGACTTATATTATGCTTGTACTTGTAGCATTAGTTTTGAGTAGCATGGTTCTTCTTTTTCTCAAAATAGTATATCAGGTCGGTTATAACCTAAGTTACCGGAATCACCCCCAATGCTTTGCCGATTCCGAGTACTGGTACATATCCGAATCGGATACATGTAAAAACCCTGTGGAATCGACCAGGGTACTGCAGTTTTTACTCCTGAAACGTATTTTGAAAAATAGACGAATGCCGACATTTTTCCGATCGATGTGGCGTGTTTGACCAATTCTAAAAGTCTCGACGCAGATTTCAAAGTTTTTTTTCAACTTTTTACCTACATCATCTAATGTCAATGATGATGTTGATCTTAATCAACTTGATGATCCATATGATGCCTACTGTTAATTGTAATATTTTGTTTTAAATGTTGAACCAATGAACAATGAATCCAATATAATTATATACCTATCGTAACATTCAAGTTTTGAAAAATTGATATCAAATTAATTTAGTATAATTGTATTTCAGATTTGTTATATTTATGGTAGTTCTAAGTTTTGTTTAGCATATGCATGATATGTGGTATTCTAAATTTAATTCTTGTTTTTACTTTTTAGGCTGCAAATATGTCTATATCTGTGATTTTTATATGTTTTATGTACAAACATACCCAAACGTACCCACCCTCCAAAAATAAAAATTGCCGTACCGGCATACTGTACCCGTACCCGATTCAGCAACATACGTTATAATTAATTTCAGTGCAAGTATTTGTATGGACCTTGAGCCTTACCATGCCATTTGTTTTAGTGAAGTAATGCTTCTTTGTTGGTTATATTAAAGTATTATTGTAATATTTAATGGTCATCTTAGCTTTTAGTTCGTCAATAGTTTACTTTCAATTAACTTAGTTTGCTCTAGTTATCTTTTAGTAACTTTCAGTTATTTGCTTTAGTTAATGTTTGTTTCTTTATAGAAACATTGTCTTGTATTGTATTATTTAAGGAGCATTCCTCTCCTTTGTAAATAAGGAACATCAAATATCAATTATCATTTCAGGTTAATAGTGCAACACTAAAGCAGTCTGTGATTGCATAGTATATTAAGATATGTATTTCTCAAACCCTAGGAATCTGCAAATACCTGCCATTAAACAGACCTGCAACCCACATTGTAACTTGTCCACACTCAATGCTACTGAGAATACACCTGTGGAAATTTCGTTCAACGCACTAGCACACACTATCGACTTAAAAAAAAAACCCATAAATAGAGAAAAATTCCTCATGAAATTTTTTTTTCCACCAGCCAAGTTTTGACCTAAGTCGTGAGTTTCACACATTTTCCCTGCAATTTTTTGTACATGAGTTGGTATAACATGCACCGAGTTTTACTAATTACTGGGCCACAAGATTTAGCTCACAATTACTTGCTAGTCAAACAAGTAATCATGAGGTTTTCTGACTATGTGTGTGATGAGTGATCTTTCCAAGCCCCTTCCACATTCCATCTGTATTCAATTGGCCCACATCCCTTGGATTCAATTTTTAAATTATTAAGTGCTTCCACTTAATTTTTTTGCTACAATCAAATGGTACATTTTAGGTGAGAGTGCAGCTCTCCCAAGGCTTCCTCCCCTAAGACTATTCAACTCCAAAAGTGAATCCTGAGAATTGAAAAGTCAGACTCTGATTTCATTTGGAGAAAACATGGCCAGTTCATGATGGATCCTACTAAGGATGCCTGGTTTTCTTCATTGATGGAACATAGAGGTTGGCATGAAAGAGGTATCGCAGAGGCAAGATGGTGGGAGCTTCCTCTCAAGCAGGAAGAAATTGGAGTATTCAGATTCTTGGAATTTGATGATTTTGAAAATGTACTTTTGTCCTCCAGAGAAATACTTACAATCTCTCAATCAGAAAGTCTTATGAGACAGAAAATTGCAGCCCAAAAGGAAAGGATGGGAAAAAATCTACGGCTGAAAACTAAGGAGGTTGATTATGGAAATCAGATTTCTATGGACAGGTTTCTTTGGGATAAGATGCCAAGTTTTTGACAAAGGCCGATGGATTAGAAGACAGGGAGTCTCTGCCTGTAGTTTCTCAGCCAAAGGAAATTTCTATGGTTGTGAAAGATGTCAACTCCCCACTTCCATCTCTGGATACTCTTTCTGCCTTACCAAAATGCAGAGGGGTAGAAAAACAGAAGCTGAATGCCTTTATTTAGAAGCCAATGCCCCTTTTGGTCTAGGCTCTCAATGGACTACGGAAGCTCTACTCTCCAGGAGGAAGTGACATCCCTTTGCTCGTTCTAATTTGTTTTCATCCCAGAAAGAGGTTTGGAATTTCAGCATGTAGTTTTGGTTTCTGCATTAACTGTTAGGATTTTTGCCAGTATCTGAAAGTGCTTCCCCTGGTTTGCAAACAAGGTCATTAAAGCTGTAACAAGGATTACAAGCAGGACAGTTTCTTTTTTCAAAAGGATTTTTACTGTTCCTGAATTTGTTTCCCAGGATTACAAGCAGGACAGTTACAGCCAAAATGGGAAAGTTTCCTGTTTGTCATGGGTGAGGACCCCAATAGATTCCCTCATATAACCAATCATAAGCTTTTATACAGTTCAATACCAAGACATGCGAACTTTCTGGTTTGCATTAGTATATGAATATGCATACTGCTTGAATCCTCTGGTATTAAAAATGATTAGGTTACTAGCTCCAGAAGGATTTAATAGAGTAAAAAGAGATTTTCAGAATAACTCATAAAAGGACCATAATGTTGGAACACTATTATACCTGAAAATATTGAGTGCAGACTGGACATTCATAAGGCTTGTCTTTCTCCAGCCAAAACCACACTACATCATGCTCATCATCTGCAACATATAAAAGTCATAGAATATAGATGTCAAAGGTCACAAATAAAAAAAAGCCATAGACATCACACGGTAATCTGGAATTTCCATAGTGTCTGGTGTATGTATAATGTTAATCAAAACATGTGAAGAAAAATTGCAGGTATAGAAATCAATAAAAGAAAAAAACAACAAACGCATGAGCATAAAAACAACTTGATGACACATAGAACACTAGTTCAAACTATGATATTTTGATTTAACTTCAATTAATAAAAATTTTAAATTTGTTCATGTTAATTAAAGATTATTCCAGTAAGATAGCTCACTCTAAATGCAGGGAGAGGTTTATACACCTTGTTGCAACTTCACATCCAAAGCTATGTCACAACATTCAAGTTCATGTTCAGCAATGATAAAATTCAAACTAAGTTTGACAAGGAAAAAATTCAAACAAAAAAATTGTGAGTAAATATGTCTAATAAAATTTGATTTTTTTTAAATAAGTAAAAAATCCATTAAATTGCCAACATAGTTTAACATTGCTAGATAGACTTAAAATAAAATAGTCAAAATTATTATTTATTAAAATAAAACAGTATTATATTAAATTTAAAAATTCATGTAGATATTTCATTTATTAAATTAAAATTATTAAAAATAAAACAATATTATGTTAATTTTGAATACATTGTAATATAAATATTTTCAATAGTTTAACTTAAATATTATTAACATATAACAAATAAATATATTAAATTTTATAAAAAATATTAAAAATTTGAAGATGAAAGATTGGGTTCACTTCACCCTCACCAAATTTCACAACTTTCATTGCATGGTTTCAGGGAAACCCAACTGATGCGTGTATATAACCCATTAGCCATCCTCGTCAAATCATCACTACTCACCAAGCACCACAGAAAGGAAATGATACCGGATGCCAGATGCAGCACATATAAGAATGGAAGGCCAACAGAAATGTCCAACTGAAGCACGCCAAAAACAACAGGAAAAGGAAAAAAACTAATTAAACACTTTTAATATATATTTTGTTAAAAAAAGGTAGGCCCTTGTCCTTACAAATCAAAGAGCGAACGAGAATGAATTTTTAAGATTTTTTGAAGTTTACTAAATCTCGAACCCTGTGACTTAGATCCAAAGGAGTGGAACAAAACAGATGGCATTCACATTCATAATTAAACCAGCCATGAAAGACAAGTTTAATTTGCAGGAAAGCTCTTCATTGTGGAGTATATTGGTATGGTCACTGTTATCACCTGGAATATGCACCCTGTTGAATCTTGAATCCAGCTATCCTATGAAACATGGGATGACCTCTCGAGTTGCGGGACTTGCGAAACTCAAGGTCAACCTCCGATTATAGGGCAGCTTCCCCTTGGTAAATCACCTAAAAAAACTAACTCTAACTAAAGAACTTTGCTGGGAAAAGAGAGGAGAAAGATCTATAATCTGAAACTAAAACGGAAAATGGAGGTGATACACCAAATATAGTAGATTTCTACTTCATTTTAGCAACACAACCTATGAATCTCAATCTAAAGCTTCACACAGTAATTTGCAACAATAATTTGGAGGTAAAGTTAGAACAACAGCAATCAAGGAGTCATAGGACTCACAATAATACCTATTTTTCTTTCATACACAGAGAAAATTGAAACAAATAGAGGCAAAATGCTGATCTTTGAATCACTTAAGGCTGCTACAATCACTGTTTTCTAGAAAAATAGCAAAATATTACATCACAAGCATACAATCAACCATTATTTCAGAGTGAAATAAGATTGAAGATGCAATCAATGAAGACGATTACAAAAGTAGAGACCTGATTATGACTGAAAAAATCAAAGGACTGAATGTCACTTTGTCACAATAAACTTTTCCAATGCTTTTCAACAAACATAGACCTCTTATTTATAGATTTTGAGAGCCTAAAATCAAAAAGTCATGTTGACTTTAGATATTTTCCCTATGAATTGTCATCCTTATCCTCTGTACTTGTAGATAAGATATTTGTAAACCTTATCCCTTGTGGATAAGATTCACCTTTTTGCTTTATGAGTTGTCAATTTTATACTGTGAGTTGTCAATCTTATCCTTTGAGTTGTCATCCTTATCCTTTGAGATGTCAATC
>VDFB02000017.1:288715372-288790571 GCA_007258455.2 Sequoia sempervirens
TCTGTTCGAGCTCATAAAATAGTAGGTAACTGCAATGGAAGGTGAAATATTATTAATCCCCAACCCAATCAAGAAGAATGCATAGAAAACAAAGTAAAAATAGTAAAAAATTGGGTCAACATGGAAGGGAATCCTAAATGCCCCCAACGCTTCGCATCGTCCCCAATTTATCAAAAATCAAGCACAATCATGGAAGAATGAAGGTACAAATAGAAGAAGGTTTTACGACACAAAAACCAAGCCTGTATCCAAGCACCAACAAGGGTAACGAGGGTCATCTGGGAACACATAACATGGGTACAGGGGAGCACATCACAAGACATGTACACACACACACAAGATTAAGAAAAAGGGGGCCTCCTCCTAACACTGCTCGACCAAGAGGTCATCTGCTTCCCAATCTAAATATTCATAAGGAGAAGGAGGATGAGCCTACAAAGGAAGAATGTTAATAGAAGGGGCATTTGACCCTCCTGCAACAAGGGCCAAGGAAGAGGGGCCCTCAAGGTTCTCTCCATCAAGCTCTTGTGGAGTCAAAGTAAGTGATTTTGCAAAGATCACCAATAGGGTCGAGACTTCATCCACAGAGTTAAACATGCACCTCATGGGAGCGCCATGTCTTACTTCAATGGACGAGACAGGTTGTGCTTGAGATCCACCACTAGGATCATTGACTGATTCAGGAGTGGTGACAAACTCAGGAGAGGCCAGGACTGGTTCTATCACAAGGACATAACATGTTATTACATGGCCACCTTGCAAAGGTGGGATCTTCCTATGTCCTTTATCATGAGAAGGACTAGCCCCTGCCTTCTTTGTAGGAGGAGATGAACTCCCCATAGACAAAGCTAGAGGTGTAGAGGAAGAAGAGGACATAACCGTAGTGGATACGACTGAAGTGTTAACCATATCCACGGGTTTTGGGAAGGGCTAAATATCTAGAATGGATATCAACAAAGGCGAATCTACCGAAGGAGCGATAAACACTTGTACCTGATTAGGGTTAGGTGCTTTTGTGCTCACTATGGGAGCCGGGAATGGATCAAGGAGAAGAGACACAACATGAGAAGAGGAAGATGATGCTGCAAAGGGCCTTGAAGTGGGGGCGGTTGTTTCTTCTTCCTTATGTTGTGAAGCGACCTACTCGGTTAGGAGAGCCTTTCACCGGCACTTGCACTCTGGTGCAAGGTGGTTCCTATGGCTCTTAGAGCTAGAAGCCACAACTTGCGAAGGGACATAAGTTTCCTGCTTGACCATAGGGATGTCCACTATAGCCGTTTTGGGTGGAGGAATGGGTTCCTGAGCAGGAGTAGGGGGAGTAGGCTGAGGAGTGACAAAAGGAGTCAACTCAAGAGCCTTGGCAGTGGGCCTCTTTCCGCTCACTGCCTTAGGAGCAGGAGTAGTAGGAGGCCGCAGCGATTGAGACAAGGAGGAATCTCTTCGAAGGATCTTCTTCCTTTCATACCGAACGATTCTAGGCCCTGTTGGAAGAACAAGAAGCTTGAACACGTGACGCTTGGGCTTTCGCCAAGCAGGCACTGAAGGGTTCTCCTCAAATAGGAAGCAAAACTTGAGGTTACCACAGCTAAGTGAGAAGAAGCGTTAAGATGGCCAACGAAAGAGGAAGAAGGAGGATCATGAGATTGCTTCTCTTCTTTCCTCTTTTGAGCCTTAACAACATCGTTGTCAACCTTTAAGTAGGCCCTATGTGAAATAGCATAAGGCGAGGGAGGGTACCTCACCTTCGGTCTCAAGTGCCCTTTCTTATAATTCTGATATGTCTTATGTAAAAGGTCCATCCTAGGTGAAAGGGGACCCACAGGCACAGGCCATGAGTGATCTAGGGAGTAGCTGCCATGTGCGACCGATGGTCAATAGCCGGTTTCATGGATCACATGTACAAAACCTTTGTGGGTAAACTTTAGATACTTATGCACAACAGAGGGTACCACGTTCATCGCTACTAACTAGGGGATACCCAACTTTACACAGAAGAGTTCAGACCCAGGAATGATATCAAACTAGAGCTTCACGGTCTTAGGTCCAACCAAGATTGATAGGGTAATGCTACCTAAAGGGGGTACGGAAAGGCCATCGTGTGTGAAAATGAAACTTTCAGGAGCATCATATCCATCCTTATGTAAAAAATTTATAAGCATGATCTTCTCCGTTATTATGTTCACTTGTGATGTCAAATTGATGAGAACACTGGCTACGATGTTTTCATTGATCCGCCCAGGAATATAGAGGGGAGATGGTTCCTTATTAAAGCCCATCTGCAGGTCCTGTGAAGTAAAGGTTATACCAACAATTTTCTCTACGGGTTGTGCAGAGGGGATGGTTTGATGCAGGAATGAAGCCATGATGCACACTAGATAGTGCTTTCACAAAGTCCTTAAAGGTTAATAGATAAGACGGTGACCCAATTAAGGTTTCATCGTGCAATACTTTTGGAACCTTCCACCTACACCACCTAGGGGTCACAGGTTGGGTTGCAAGGAGACAACCTTACAACACTCACACCTACAACATTTCTAGAGTACAAGGAAAGGGACTATCAGTATCGTAAGAACGAAACCAAAATGGTTCATGTCGGGTTCACCTAAAATGTAAGAGAGAGGGACCACCGCATGCAAGACCCCAGGTCACGGAGGGTCGAGACGTGAGAGGCTGCCCTAACTTACCTCAGCTAAGTTTATGTTTAGGGTGTGAGGATGATAATGATGAGGAATTTTGGGGTCCTACAATCACTTTGCAATTCGAGTCTCAATGTGGGGCTAGGTGAGTCGATCTTCAGGTCCAATTCTGTACCTCAAGGAGCTCTCTGCCTGAGGAAGTCAGCGTGGTACGATGTGGTCTCATAAATGCGTCATGGTCCGTACAACCAGACAACAACTAAGATGAGGTTAAACACCCTAAGATGACTTGTTAGGCTATCTTAACTACTTTTAAGACGAAAAAATAACACTATGAAATATGAAAAGTATAAGTGAAGGTGATAGAACAAGTATACCAAAGCCAAGGTGATGAAGATAATCTCGTAGAAGACCCTATTCACTAGCTAGCTCCTTGAAATGCGTCCACCTACACACAAAAAAGAGAGAGAATGTTGGGGGGTGGCTATATAGGGGTCTTAATTAGTCAGACCCCCGTTTAGGTGTTCCCACCTCCACGGAAAGCCAATGGAAAAGATAAAGGAATGATGAAATACAAGCACTACAAAAAATAGTACTATGCTACTCAACCAAATGATGGAGAGGAGAGGGAAGCTTACCACCTCCACCAAGAGCACTCAAGGTTTCTTGTAGGAGAAATGAGAGGAACTCAAGCCTCTATTGCAATGGCGTGGTCCCAAACTTTCTCTACCGACGTGATGGAGTGTGATATTGCTACTATGGAATGCTTGGAATGCTAGAATGTGAGTGAAAAATGAGCTTGAAGTGATGTAGAGCCCTTCCAATCTTCATCCAACCTCCTAATTCAAGTTCAAAGACTTGATTATGAAGGAATGAGGAAAGAAACAACCATATTCAGGTCGGGTGGCTAAAGGAGGCATTACAACTTCACTGCCAATGGGAAGAGTAATGCCTTTGCTGCCTCAGCTGCAGGAATTTTCTAGGGACGTAAGCACACCGTGCGGATGTCTGCACGCCGTGTGGGCGTCCCCGACAGAAACGCCTCCACTGACACAAAACGGGCACCAAGTGGACTGCCATCAGCGGGCTTAAGTGAATTAAGCCTCCGACTTAGGTTTTCTAAAGTGTAATAAGGCAAAAGGGGGAATTGCACCTAGGGTACAAATTCAATCTTATACAATATGATATATATATATATATATATATATCCATATGCATACATGTATTGATACACACATATGTTTGGAAAATGAACATTCCCATACAAATGTATCAATATATGCACACATACGTATACATGTACATAGAGGGGCTCTCGGAAAATTCACCACCAACAATTCATCAATGGAAAATTCATCATCAACAATTCATTGCAGGAAAATTCACTGCCACCAGCAATTCACCATCATGGAAAATTAACTGCCGAAAATTCATGCAGTTAATTTTTTGTGTAGTGAATTGTCATGGCGGTGAATTTTCTCGCGGTGAATTTTCCGTCGATGAATTTTCCGTATGCCACATAGAGGAATATATATATATATACATATTTATGTATATATATATATACATATTTATGTATATATATATATACATATTTATGTATATATATATACATATTTATGTATATATATATACATATTTATGTATATATACATATACATACATACATACATATATATATATATACACACACACACACATACATATACATATATATGTATATATATGTATATATATGTACATAATCACTATAATTATTATTACTATGAGAATGTTAACTTGTTCATATTCATTTGTATATCGAATGTATACATACTTTATTGACATGAGATGTATATAAATATATATTAACATATATATACATATACATATATATGTGTGATATTGTTGATATACATATCTATGTATATGTACATATATGAATAAATATTTATATATAAATATATGCCTGGAGATCGATTAACATATGTAATTCTTAGAGGCTAATTTATTTATATGAACATATTCCAATTTGTATATAATATATACAAAGCATATAAAGGCTAAATATAACATATATTGGCATTGATTAAAGGTAGAATTACATGCTATGTATTGCGCAACAATATGGTCAATATGGATAGTGAACCATAGTCGATACTATGGAAATGTATTTTGGAATTATTAAACAAAAATTTACTCAACATTGAATGCCTTTATATAAAGGGTTGAAATTGATACCAACTACATAATAAAGTGAAATACATGAGAATAGGAAACACGTACAACAAGATGTGAACTGGTCAAAGCACCAAATAAATACACCATCTTTGAAAGAGGACTCATTTATGCTATGTTACTCAATAAAGTTGTGACTAAGTCGACATAGAATGAGTGTTTCTTGTAGAATGAAGACTGTTTCAAAGGGTAAAGTCGTGCCCAAACAAATAGGGAGAATGGCTACATACTTGGTGCTAGAATATGAAGTTATATTTGCTGTAGAAGTCTGTCTTTGATGTAATTCGTCTGTCATCATTTTAACATGAGAACAATTGAATAAGTCTCCTGCTACTATCAAATAAATGGGTCAACTTGTAGCTTCTTATGTTGAGTTTGTGTTAGTTTTTTGCCACCTTTTAAGGTAAGTGAAGTGATTCGACTTGCATAGATTAAGCTATCATTTTGCATGCCTTTTTTGTAGGTTGCAATGTCTCCTTTTTCTATATAAATAGAGAGGTTAGTGCTCTCATTTGGGACACACTTCTCATTTTTCAAACTTATTCTGCAAATTTACTTTGTTGCATTATTCTGTGAGAGCTGAGAATTACATTTTGAGAGTGCTGCATTATTTGAGTTAGAGTCTTGCTTTGGGTTGATAAAGTGAAGCTAGGAAGCTGTTGTAGAAGGTTGAGCATCAAGTCAGTGAATTGGTTAAGCACAATATAGGCATGAGGATATAATCTTCATTTATTTGTCTTTGTTTATGAAAGATTGAATTTTGAATGTTTTATTTGAACTTCTTGAGATTGCTTGCACTAGGGAAACATATCATTTTCTTTGGAAAGGAAAAAAAAATTGTTTATGCTTTTTTGTGAAAGTGTTTGTAATTACTCCATAATAGGAGGAATTATTTGTCATAGGTATTGTTATACTAGATATGATTAAACAAGGATAGATTAAGGGTTAATCATAGCTAAAGATATTTGATTATACTAGATAGCTAGTGGGTTACTCCTGGGATTAATTGTCCATTAGAGGGAGGGAACTTGTTTATATGCTTTGTGAGTAGAAATATCATAGAGTTTGTGGGAAAGGGAATAGGATGTTTCTAAGGTTAAAGACTACCCACAAGAGGAAATACCTATGCGTACATTAGAGCGGCCTAAAGTTAAGTTGATCTTGAGTAGTATATGTGAGTAGGATGACTATCACTCAAAGTTTTGAGTGAGAACAATTTGGCCAAAGTAGTGTGATTACCTTTGGATTTGCTCTGTCAATTCACAGTGATCCATTTATTTGCATGCTAGTCCTAGATTGTGGGTTTACAAGTTCTAGTAATGTAGGACACAATACTAAGCTCAGTTGGTTGTCATTACCTGGTTACTCCACTAATCTCTTTGTTGAAGGGTAGGGCTATCTATTGAATGATATATGTGTGAGGGATTGCATATGAGTTTGTGGTTGGTGAAAAAGTACTTGAGTGATTCTTCTCCTCCTTAGTAGGTGACAAGAAGACCAAGATTTGAAAGGAGGATCATGGACCATCTATATCTATTGCTTTGAAGCTCGGTTGAGCTATGTATGCACTTGAATGCATTCTTGGAATGTTGTAATTTGTGAATCTATTATATTGGAAATTGAATCCATGTTGATTATGCTGTGACATCTATGTTCATTTGTTCTCAATAAAGAAAATAATTTTTTCATTGCAATGATTAGTTACATAGTTTATTTACTTGCAAAGTGAAAACTTAGGAAAATTTACTTTAGTGTACAGTTGGTCCATGTTACATATTTTTAGATCTCTTCTCAAACAAAACACAACAACATACCTGAAACATAAAACCCTTCTCCTCACACACATGAATCAACGTCAAACCTTGATCTAATACATTTGATGTAGAGAATATTGGGGGGCATTATCAAACTATTAAATCTTGTAGCCTTAACATATCATCCATAATTTTTTTGCACATATTTATCAAAGAAAACATATATATTTGAACAAAATATAGAAACAAACATTTTTTGAAACCCACATATGTATTTAAATATATTCAATAAATCCTTCAAGAATCAATTACATTTAAGTTCATGATTCAATAGAGAAACATAAATTAGAAATTTCAAGGTTTTCTAGGCACTTCATGCCTTCAAATCTTCAAATCCTCATACCTTCACACTTGATTGGAATTAATATTATTTTGAAATCTGATTTTTATCTTCATACAACATCTCTCTTAGCTTCTTTGAACATGTACAACATAAACAAATTTCCTCTTCTCTTTTGTTCCTCTCTTGGCAAGCTAATTTATTAAATTTTCCTCATGTGATCCTCAAGAGAAACTTGCAAATCCTTTCTTCAACCTTATTTTTGTTGATTAATGTCCCTTAATAATATTATTTATATTATATTTATAGATAATAAAACCCTTTTGAGACACTAAAAAGAGGCACCCAAATTTTCTCTTTCCATCAACTTGACCTTGAAATTCCTAATAAAACATAGTTTTTTCTTCAAAAATGTGATATAAAAGTTGTCGCACCATATCCAATGCCATGCTACTTTAGATTTATTTGAGAAAATTAACAAAATAATAAAATTTCATGCCCATTCACTCCTAATTGGAAACTGAAGAGTCAATTATTTTTTCAAAAATCACTAGCTTTTCCTCCATAAATTGAAGTAATAAGACAATAATGGAATTCCAAAGGTCACTTTCCTTATACACAATTCTCTAGGCATCTAAATTCATTAAATTAATTAATTTTCTTTAAAATTTTCATCTAACATGCCAATGGACCGCTTCAACCCATGGAACCTTGAAATTGTGCAACATAATCACATTAAACAACCTTATTTTTTTTATTTTTGAAATGGAACCTAAGTATTGATAAATGGAGTTTCTTTCCTTATAAAACTCCACAAGATGCTCTTGAAGCTCAAATATGAACAAAAACTGCAAAAAATAAACATGAAAAAAATATGTTTTTGGTGATGTAGGATTGCTTTTGAGCCTAGATGCTCCTACATTTGACATATCAGGTAATAATTTTATGAGCATGACTCAAAAAATAGAGTTGGATGGTTGAACTACCCTTCCAAAAAGTGAATTGATTGCAACATATTCAAGCATTGTAATAGATACCATTTTTTTTTTTTTCTTTTTCCACCTTTTCCAATATCTACCTAGAACTCTTCTTGTATTCCTATGTAAAATTTGTTTACCAAACCTATTTCACTCGTGGAATTCTTTCCACCATATAATAACCTCCTCTAAATGTACCTTTATTTCAAGTTTCCTCTTTAGTGGGATTTAACCCATGATATATGTCCATCTCCACCAAAACTCTTGACCTAAAATCAAATGTTCATTAATTTTATCAAAAAATATTATTTCCTATTTTATACCTATATACACCACTTCATCCATATCAATATGAAAATCATAAATATTTAACACCTTTTCTTCATTCTCAACTATAAGAATATATTTATGTTAATAATCACATAAATTGGTCAGCTCATGAATATTATTGACCTCTTGTTCAAGTAAAGAATAGTCATCATCATTAACTAATATCTCCAAAGGAACTTCTATAACAACACTCTTATCTTCCACACCATGTACTTGATATTTTATCATCATTTTGTTTTTTATATTATCCTCAATCAAGATGAATTTTTCTTCCTTGTTTTCACCTTTCTTCTCATTTGCAAACAAATCAATGTTAGAAAAAAAAATTCATCATCCTCATTCTCCACTACAACCTCATCCATCAACAAATCTAATTATTTAAAAAGACATGTTTCAACTGCAATCAGGTTATTTTTTTCTTTTCATGCCACCTAGATGACATTATTCATCATTCTTGATCACATCTACTACAACTTCTCCATGTTGCATAACCTCCAACCTATCCAATCTCAAATGGATGTACATAATCATCTCGAGGTTTTTTTTTCTTTGATAATTCTCCATAGATTCCCATTCTATTGGCCTCTTCAAGATAATATTCATCCTCTTTTTCAAATAAATCTTCACTTTCAACTATCTATAACAATATTTCAACAATAAAACTTTTTCCAAAAGAAGATATTTTAGAAGTCTACTAAAATATAAACTCATTGTAAGGAAATCATATACCTTCACCAAAGTATACAAATTGTCTTCTTCAATAAAGGGTGATCCCACAATAGTGGTTTACAATTTTTGGCCAAACTGGACACTTAAATTATTATTTTTAACTAAATCTTCACATTTGAGCACCTATAGCGGCTAAACCGTGAGGAATTTGAAGATGATGCAAATTAGAGTCTCGTCACATTTTATCTGTAGATTCTAAAAAAAAATAAAAAAAAAAATTGGAATCAGATTGCACTTTTGTTTCCATCTCCCACGAAAATTGGTTTTTTTCAGAAAACAACATTTTTAAAAAGTGACGCACACCGTATAACACATAACTTTTTTTAAATAAAGGATAAAATTTTAATTCTTTCGAATTTATATTTGTAACTCCGATATCTAGTGCTTCCACTAGTTAGATAGCTTTTTATTGAATATTTTTTCTTTAATCAAGTTTCAAAGTCAAACCAATTACAATTCAGACATAGCATGACCGTATAACGCGTAACTTTTTTCTATATATTGAAATTCATTTTTTTTTGTGTTGGATCAAGGACTTCAATATCTGGTGCACTCATATTTTTCATTTTTTTTTGATAATGCTATTTTTCCACATGTACAAAGCAGAGACCTTCATTTTCAATGAAAAACCTATGTTTAATAAAACTAAAAACAAATACATAATAAAATTAAAACATATTAAAATTATATTCGTTGGATAGCTCATTCCGAGGACTACCTGATTCTAGTTGGGTTTTTCAAGACTCCTCCATTTTCATCCTCAACCCGAGCTTCGAAGCGTAAAAAATTAGGTTTTTTTGTGAACACTTTCAAAAATCAAGGAAAAGGGGGGTTCGCTAGAACCAGGGGAGTTCAAGCGAACTAGGGTTCATTCAAACCCCCTTCAATATGCATTTTTTTTTTTTTTGGGTGGGAAATGTGGGCCCAGTAATTAACTGGTTCGCTCAAACACTAGTTCGATTGAACCCATTTTTGGTTCGGTTGAACTTGTAGGTTCATTCGAACCCCTAAAACCAATTTTTTTGCCATGGGGTAATTTTTTCTCAGTTTTCCTTCCTCCATCAAATTGTAAACCACTATTGTGGCTTCACCCTGTGATAATAATTTATATTGGGAAAATATTTAAAAAGTGAAAACTTGGTACCCAATATTAAATAAGGGATTAGTGATTTTGTGTTCACATGGTTTTGTGGCACATGGTTTTATCTTACCGTGTGGTTGTATGTGTGAGTTTGAATCTATAAAAGTAAGCACATGTTTAGTGGTTAAGGTTGGTTGGGTGAGTGGACTGTCATTATTGAGTCTTTCTAAGGAGTGCATATGTAAAGCATGGCATGGGATGTGTGGATTCATTCTTGGACACATGAGGATGCATTGGAAGGTTTGATGCTTTAGATGTATTCATTGTAACTCTTGTATTGCTTTATTGTTGAATAATATGGAGTATGGATGCTTTTGAAGAATGGGTTTTTCCCTCTTGAGGGTTTTCCTAAGGTATATCTTGTGTTATCTTGTGGCTTGTCTATTTGATCTATGCATTATGGTTACTTGTATGCATGTTTCTCATGGGGTTATGTAGGAAGTGGATTAAGAATGTGGGTTGAATGCATTATTTCCTAACAGTTTCAAGTCTTTTAGGATGATTATTGCAAAAAACATGAAAAAATACTTTGTATGCAAGAATTATGAGCATTTAAAGTTTTAAAAATTAAGAAGGAACTTAAAATGATTATAATTTATTTTTTTCTCAATATATCACAATCATCTTATCCATTGTGTATATCTTTGAATCACCTTTCCAAAACCTATAAAAAATAAAAAATTTGATCAGTAACACAAAAGTTAATCCCATTTTACTGAAGTGTGCTTTTTTGGGCTTTTCAAAATGGATATTTGTTTTGGAAAAATGGATAATCTATTTTGGAAAAATGGATATCCATTTTGAAAATATAAAATTAATTAAAATACTTATTGAAAACGGATAATCTATTTTGATTTTCAAAATGGATAACAAAACAAATATCCAATTTGAATACATAAAATTGACAAAAAATAATTTTGGGAAACATATATTTGCTATTAATGGATATTAATTTTGGTTTGGTATTACCAAACCAAATTCAAATTTTACCTGACCCATATAAAAATTCAACGTTTTGTTTCACAATCTTGTTGAAGTAAAAACACTTTTTTTTTTCTCATTGCCACTTTTTGGATCCTCATGATCTTGCACATGCCCAAGATATGAGCCAGAAATAGAAAGAAAGAGAAATAGAAGAATTTACTAAACCCAAGCAAAAATACGATAATGACCTCATTAGACTAAGAGATGAAAATATTATGATAGGAGACCCCGAGAAGGCAAGAATATGGGACTACTGGGATGAAAAGTAGTAGCTCAAACAATAAAGACGCTCTCAGAATTTCAAGATTTATTACCTATAAATTTTAAGAGATGAAAGGGATTAAAGTAGGGGTGATGAAAATCCAAATAGAGGAAGGATCTAAGCCAGTCTAAAAAAGAACCTACAAACTGAATCTCAACATGAAGAAAAATATAAAAAAAAAACTAGACAAGATGCCAGCTATCAAAATCATTAAACCAATAGAAGTTGCTAATTGGATAAGCCCTATGGTTTTCCAAAATAAGAAAATAGGAGAAATAAATATTTATGTAGATTTCAGGAAATTGAATAAATCTTGTCTACATGATCCCTTTTCCACCCTATTCACCGAAGAAATCTTAGTGTCAGCTGCAGGGAGAGAGATATACCCATTTAATGATGACTTTTTTGGATACCATTAGGCTAGAATAAAGGAGGAGGACCAGCCCAAAACCATTTTTTCCATAGAATGGGGGTCATATATGTTGTCGTAGACCCTTATTATGTACATAGAAATGGATGCAGATAACAAAGGGTAACTTATTTAGTTCTTGATTAGATATGTGAACCATACCAACAAAGAATTGCATGAAGTAATGAAAGAGTTTTAAGAGGAAATAGTAACCTCTATCCGAGAAAAGAGAGAAAAGGATTTAGAGAAGGAGGAAGAGTTATGGGATAATGCAATCTCTAACATGAGTCCCAATATTATCAAAGAAAAGAAGGTGACGTTGGCCTAGGTATAGGCTTAGGATCTCCACACAAAATATAAGGTAGAAAAACTCAAGATAGAAGATCCAAAAGTCCAACATAGAAGATCCCAAAAGAGATTAAGGACATAACCAAGAAGCTAGATATGAGGAGATGTTATAGAATACTGGAGAATAAGGGGAGGTTCCTCCTAAAACCAATCCCTCTGAGACTAATCCACACAAGGAGAATCCACCTAAGAATAATTCTATGGTAGAGGAATCCGACAAGAGTGCAAATAATTCCACCGATTGAACATCCACATCCACTTATACAATCAAAGACATCAAGGATTTCCTTGTACAAGAACAACATCTGCAAAGTTGGTACCATCACCACAATTTCCAATGATGACAATGGTAGGGTCACAAGTTGATTTATCTAACATTTGACCCCTAAAAAAGATATAATTAGGGAATATTTTTCATGCCACCTCTTGGGAAGAGATTCTACAAGAGCATGCACAATACAAAAGGAAACTACAAGAGGTTGTGAATGCATTATAGAGTGCCCTTCCACACTTTTCCTAAGATACATCCCTTCCTCTGCTGTAATAGCTCAAGCAATTAGTTAAAAACCTAAATACAAAATTTTCCTCTAAAAAAGATAACATAAGAAAAGAGACTCAACAAGAATTGATAAAAAAGAGAAATGAGGAGTATACAAAGAAGGGTGTCACCACACATTCACAATTGGAGAAGGACATCAAGATCTTGGAAGATTGCATTGCTAAAGCTGGGGTTCTATATCAATTCTATCTTCAATGGCCAAATATAACAAAAATCCTAAGGGACTAGATGATTCAATTAGAAGATCAGATTTCACAAATGGCCCCTACATATGACCCCATCTTGGACATGCAAGGTGCACAAAGGGTTCAGATAGAAGCCCTTCATACTCAACTACAACAACTCCATATATGCAAAGAGAAAAAATCAAGGAGAAAATTAAGCAGATGAGGGAGACTAGCAACAATCAAATGGCACACTTATCAAGGATATTAGGGAGGCACAAGAAAAAATAAAACTATTCAAATCCATAATAGTCTGGTTGAGGTAGAGGTAGTAATGATTTAGATTCAGAGTCACATCTCCACTTTATAGCGAACAAGGGAACAATGGGAAAAGTCACTAGGTTACCTCAAAGGAATATATAAGCATCTCCTTCCCAACTAAAAGTCATGTCTTGCAGATAAGACATCATTTTAAAAGTGGGGATGGTGTTAGCAGGTCAAGGATAGAAGAAAATCTTACTATAGGCTAATTTAAAGGGTCTATAGAGAAAGGAGACAACATTAGATGCAATTATGATTCACATGCCTTCATGGGAAAGCATATATATAATGCAACTCATGTGCAAAGAGAAGTATGAGAGAGAGACATGAGAAGAGTAGAGACCAAGACCTATCTTTTGTATGAAACTATAATATAATATAAGAAGTTATAAGGGCTTACGTATGTGTGCAATATGGATGGATGAATGATTATTTTATTGTTAGCATAGTGACTTTTATCTGTTCCCTTTAGTATCTTACTGCAAATGTTTGTTTCTCTTACTGTGTCCTCTAAGGCATAAATTTACTACATAAGAAGTCTAGGGATAGAGATCTCCAAACTGTACTTCCATGTATTTTCTTGCTAACATGAAGCATTCCTAAGAAACAAAATATTTCTATCAACTACCAAAGAAAACAAATTATAGATTTCATATCAAAATAAAAAAAAGTTTAAAAATAAATATGCGTCTAAATATTAAGAAAAAATGCGATTTGGATCCTAAAGAAAACTAAATTGATGAGTCCAATCAAAGTGAGTCATCAAGAGCAATTTCCATAGATCAAAATTAACATATTACATACAATAGGTGTACAACATCTTCACATTTATCATTTAAAACTTCACATTCAAAAAATGTTGTTGGTCCTAATGCTAACCCAAAACCCAAATCCAAATCCAATTTTACCACCCAATCCCAATATCTCTCATTCCGATTGAAACCTCAAATCCCTAAATCCAAATCTCAGTCCTCACCTCCACCATCCAAATCCATCCCACTTCATCCTAAATCTAATTTGAAACCTATAATCCATTCCATCTACTAGTAGCAATAGTTTACCACAAGAGTTATGATGGCACCCTATCAAGATGTTTATATTTGGACAAGGCCAACCCAAATATCAAAGAGCATTGCAACAATTATGCATTATATACTAGTGCAACAATCCTAACGAATAAAATCCATAAGGCGGGATATTCTTGGCATGCCATGACCAAAGCATCCAAATCATTGATATCACCAATCCATGAATGTGATACCTAAAATCTAAAAATCTAAAAAAATAGTAAAGAGTTATCCAATGGTGAAAAGCACTTCTTATGGCACCTTGGGAAAGTACCATGATGAAAACCCATTCGTGAAAATCATGTGTAAATCAACTAGCTATGTGGACCTTAAACTTGGGGGAAATTTGTCTCATCCATTCCATCAAACATCTCCATCTTGTCATTTCATTCCATCATACCCATCCACCATATCCATCTAGCCATACCTCATCCATAATTCCTATCCACCTTGGTATTAATAATTATTCGGGGCACATAATGTATAGTTTGGAAAAAATCTTGACGTAGTCATCCTTTGGCTAAATTTTATCTACCATCCTATCTTGGATCAAAACATTTTAGTACTATGCAATGTAGTCCTTGAACATATCCCCCTAAATCCTTCCATCATTCTATATTCTCTCTGCTTCATCCATTTTGTCAACCATTCCATCCAAACCATATTTATCCTTGTCTCTAGGCTTGTATTATCCCTTTCCATTGGTTCCACCATTAAAATGACCCACAACAACAAACACTTATCCAAACATATTCCCAATCTATAAGTATGCTCCACAAATCATTTTTATCTATGTTGAAACCATTAAATCCATGCATACCCCATCCAAAATCTCACATCCATCCAAAAACATCCATAAGATTTGTTCCTTATCTTGCTACAAGTTATTTTTATTCTATAATAATTCTAATCAATTATCATTGGTATATTTTTCCCAATACTTGTATTTTTTTGGGTCGCATCCTTCCCACATCAACAATGCTATCATCATCAATCAACCAATAAATTAGTTTTTAGGTTAAATAGGGACAAAATACAATCCAATCCTCATCATTAATCCTTGTATCCAATAAATCCATCCAATCTTATTCATCTGGATCCCATAAACCCTTAGCTTGAATGTGTCATTGTATACCAATTTGTGTATTTTGCATATTTTTGATTGCTTGCTTTTATGGGTTTGTGTTTGTTTGTTTCTTATAGTCTTAGTTATCCTTCCATCACACTATCACGATTGTCTTGATCATTCATATGATAATGTGCTAGCAACACCATGTTTATTGGATCAAGTATTCTCTTTATTTGTGTGTCAGTCCAAATGCACATGGTGCATGGTCATCATGGTCTCTTATATTATGGTGCATAATGCTAAGTGCTACCAAAAAAAAAAAAAAGGTTGCTCCTTGTATGTGAAGTTACTATGACAAAATGCATTTCTTATCAATTATATCCTTTATCATTATTTCTTGTTTATCCATAATCCAAATCATATGTCATTTTTTTGCATCTACATCCTTGTGATATTTCATCATCAAACATGTACACCCATACCAATCCAATCTAATCATCCTAGTGGCGTAAGTCTAAAAACCCGATCCTTAATCAATCATTTAGTCCTATATTCATGGAATGTACATCATTCAAACATGATTTCTCTCAAGTCACCTTTTATCCTTTATGAAATATATTGTCTTTTCAAGATACCTATTGGGTTCCATTTTACCCAAAAGTTCTCTTGAGGGGGCATCACTTCCATCATCATCCCTAAGTGATTGGAGTAACTTGCCACTAAAGATTCATTCTATTCCATCTTAATTTTTATTCTTATTAGTGGCATTGTATCAAAGACCTAGGAAAAATGTAGACATGTAAAATATGGGCTAGTTCTATTCATTATCACTAAACCTATCACCTAATCCCTAATAGACCAATTTCATCACCTAGTCTTAATTAACCTAGGACATATCCCTTTCACCTAAATTTCATAACTTAATTAAAAAAATTATATTATTTAATTAACCACCCTTTTCCATATCATCACAATAAATACATAATTAATTACATATTCCACCTATTATTCATCTCACCCATGTGGATAAAATAATTAAATAATAATATTATTTAATTAAGCCATTATCTTCTCAACACTTTCCAAGAATAACAAGGACCTAATAACACTTGTCCTTGTGCTCCCATTATTATTTCAACCCATTTCACTAATATTGGGCACCTAAGAACATGTGTCCTTATGGTTCCCTTATTCTCTCAACACATCCCAAAGTTATAGCCTTTTTAGGTGCACATGTCCCTAATTTCCCTCATCCTCACAATTACTTACTAAATTTGGTAAGTTAATCCTAGCCATGCATATTCTAACTACCTTCATCTCCACCCTTCATCCTCTCCTAGATTGTAGGGAATTTCTCTCAACCATTTTCATCCTTGATCTCACAATTAGATCTTGGCCATCCATTCCCCATTCCAAAAATCTATAAATTCAAGCACTCCATCCCCCATTCTGATCCATTACCTTCCAAGCTAGGTACATGCTATCAATTTGATGACATTCAAGCAACAAGAGTATCCAAATTTCAATATATCAATGAGAAAATCAAACTCCATGAAGATTATGGTAATATCTTATGTTGATTTTGATGTTATATTTTGTTGAACATCTCTTTTGTGTGCTTTATCTGAGGTTTGTGATAGTTTAGAATATGAGTCTCTTACATTGCATTTGATTCAATTTCAATTTCTAAATTAGGCACTTACAAGAACTAAAGATATTTCTTATCTTATTAAATTTTATATATAACTCCCCTTTTCATGCTCTTTCTAATTCAAAAAAAATTATCCATCGTACCAGTTGGCATAGTTGTGTTTAGTAAATTTCATGGAAACTAAATGATAATTAAAAATTAGTAAATTAAAACTACATATGACAATGGAATATACTTACATAAAAATATTTAAAAAAAAGATTGAGACCTTTTTTCCAATAGTTTTTTTACCATGGATGTTAAAAAACATGAGTATTTGGTTTTGAGTTTTTTGAGCTAATGATGTGTAAGCTTATTAAAAAAATATGGAAACTCACATTTTTAACTCACAAATGAAGGTATATATATACATACATGTGGGTAAAAGTACAAAGTTGTGTCACACTTTAATAAAGGAAACAACCAATATTAATCCAACTTTTAAACTTGAATCACTAAAATGTGGCATATATGTTTTAAATTTTGAAATGATGCAAACTAATATAACACATATTTATAGTATATTTTATGTTTGTATATTTTTTAAAAAAAATTAAAAATATTTTTAAAATATTTTTTTATAAATTGACACTATAATTTAATGGCTAACAAAATGCTGAAAAATGAAGATACATGAGACATCAATCTTTATATAGTAAATTTTATGTTTTTTCCTTTAAATTTTTTGTGTGTATTTATAACTTGAAAGTTTAGTGCATGGATTTTTTTCTTTTTCCAATTTTGATAAATATATATTTTTAAATAAATATTAAAATGTGCGTGTATTAACACACAATTGTTTCCATTCGACACCAATTTTCATATTAAATATTTATCTAAAATAAAAAAAATTATACCATCTTGATATAGATTTTTTTATTTAGTGCATCATATATATATTTTAAAGTTTTAATATTTTCATGACATGGTAATCAACCTAGTATTTTTGTGATGATAGCCTACTTTTAGTGTTAAAAAAAAAAAAAAACTATATATATATGTGTGTGTGTAGTTTTCATATATATATATATATGAAAACTACACTTATGGATCAACATAAGGGTATTTTTATATTTAAAAAAATATTATTTATATGAATAGGAGTTGTTGAAACACCAAGTTTTTCATATAATTTTTTGTTTTTGGTAGATTAACCTCAAAGTGGTGCCACATATTTAGCCAACAATTTTAGTTGGAAAAATTGTGGAAATATCTAACAATCATATCCCCTCGATACTTGTTAATCATTTTGCATGACCCCTAGCCCCAATGTAATTTGGACTAGGGGTGGAACTTCTAACTTTAATATGTGAACATATATAAGTGTGTGTGTGTGCATGAGTGTGCGTTAAAATTATGAACCATGATGTTATTATTATTAAGTGCGCTTATCAATCTTATTATGCTATTTTAATTTAATGCATTAAATGTTGGATTAACATGGACTAATGATTTGGATGTTGTATTTGTGTGAGGCTTGTCGTTGGATGCAGGTACCGGGGGTGCAAAGTGAGGAAAATTATGTGGTTCCATTGATTGAGAGATAAACAATTGGTATGTCATTCTAGTGTTGACCTTGTCTGTAGATTCCAGTAGCCTGAGGTTCATTCCACCTAAGATATTGATATATATATTTTTCTAGAGTTACTTGACTCGACTAGGTTGAGACATTAGGTCCACTTAAATATCTTGATTATTTGACAATGCTCAATTTGGTAGATTTAATTAAGGTCTATGAGAGAAGGGGGTAAATTAAAATAAATAAATATCTAAAGGTGAATAAATAAATTAAGTTATATAAGCAAATAATAAAATTATAAATTATATAATTGATAGCTACATTATAGAAATAACAACAATTTAAAGACAATGAATAAATAAACACTCACCATGAATATTACCTAAAAGAAAATAGATGGGCGTTGAAAAAAACAAAAATATAAAATAAAATCAACCATAATTTGAAATGTCATTCACTAAATTGACATTTACAAGGGGCGTATAAACTAAGATTCCCATAAAATTAAATTAAATAAAGAAAGAAATAAAGTCTATCATCGAGCAAAAATGGAAAGGAAAAGAGGATGCAGGAAAATGAAGGAGAAACTTTCACAGGAGAAGAAGGCGGCTAAGACATTACCAGAGGCAGAAATCTCGACCAAGGAGGAAGAAGCTTGTTGTGGAAGACAACATAAGCATTAAGTGGTCTGGAAACCCCTGCAATAACTGCCAATGGTAGGAAAGAACTTTGACCAACATGCCATGGAGAAACTCATCCCTCTTTCCTTAAATCAACTTGCAGAGGTCTCATTTTGGAGGAGAATTGGTGAGAAGAGAAAATAAAGAACAAGGGTGTGGTTGTTTCAAGGGTCTAGACAAGATTTGAAGAGGAGACCAGACCTGGGAAACTAGGGAATTCTTCTTTGCTTCTTCAAGTCATCACATCTCAAGTTTTATCTTCCTTTCTTTTCTTTTGCAATTAATCTTCTATGATACTGTAATTTAATAAAAAACTATCTTGGCCTTCAAAATCTTAATTTCTTTTAAACTTCTGGAAATGGTCTTTGCCATCTCACCTCTTTTAGAGTTTTATTTGATAAATTATTGGGCAATGGAATTTCTTGGTTTACAATAGCAGATAAATTACAAGATTAGGGGAAAGTTTGAAGCATAGCATCAAGCTAGGTTGCACAATAATAGCTGAAACATAAAGCATTATGATATGTGAAAATGGGGTGCTATAGATTTATGCTCTAATATGGGTTTTCTTTTTTGAAAAATCTAATTTTGTTGTTCCTTTCTTTAGCCTGAGATCTTGTGAAGTCCCTAAAAATTAACACTGGCTCTTCTGCTCTCTTACTGCTCATACCCTTACCTGACATGCTATTTCTTTCACCCATTTTCAAGATTTAAAATAAAATATAAGTAAAATTCTTACAACTGCAAGAAACTTAACTCTATAGAATGCTTAAGGTAGCACTAGTACAATAGTTCAATAAGATTATTTTTGAGTCTTTTGGCTGTTGAAAAAGGGAAATATGGACAAAATGATTAAGCCATAGTTTTACATTTCTATACATCTACAAGGATGCCTTATAACTAATATAGAATTCAGGCATACCAAGGAAATGATAAATTTAAGTTTATAATATAATCTTGTGGCTAGAGGTTTTGTTTGTTTTTTTTTAAATTGAGGTGTATTCAACTTCTTGATTTGTATTAGAGTTGATGAAACTAATAGGACAACAAATGAGTTGACAAAGGATGGGAGTATAGAGTTTATTAATCTAATTTGAAAACATGAAACAAAATAACATGCTAGTGAAGATTGGATAATGGTAGAAATATGCCTTTTACAAGTGTCTATATATGTCACATTTATAAATATAAGGAAGAGTAATTAATATCTTGCTCTTAAGTAGATTTGGGAAAGGGAAAAAATTATTTATGCATACTTAGATTGCTGTCCCATAAGTGGAAATAGCTTCTCACCTAATAACCATAGGTGCTGGTGTGTTGACAATAAGTTGGGATCGGTTGTGGTGGCTCATTCAAGTAGGATTTAATAGATGCCAATTAAGTTCAATCCGCTGGGTGGTTTAGAGTCATAGGAACATGTAAATTAAATTGGAACAATATTTAGTTCTTAAATTCATTGAAAAACTCAATAAATCACTCTTGAACACTATTTCCTATAGACTTTAAAGGACTATTTTTTGCTTATAAACAATGCTGGTCAAAAGATACAAGGAATAAGGTAACTCATTCTTCTAGTGACTAGTGGTCTGATTTTTCCTTAAGCAATGGTGTTGGTAAAATTTGTGCAAATAAACAAAAATATAATAGATTTTGGCTCTAGGTAAAATCTTCTCAAAACCATGGCTTGGTTGGTCGATGGGAAAACCATTCAATTGAGTGTTCATAGGAGTTATGAACAACTGATTGGTAGGGAAATCTTTTCAATTAAATGAATACTCCAATGGCTTATGAGAATGCAGCCCTTACAAGTTTACATCTTAATTTACTCCTTAGGGATAGTAAGAATCAGGGTATACTATACAATGGGATGAGGAGTTACCTTACCCTCTACTGTAAGGAGTCTAAGAGTATGTATTGTTGTTAGCAAAATAACTAGTAATGCCATACATAGATGCAACTAAGACGAGAACCTATTGAGCTTGAGTTGGGAACCTTCTTCAAGTCCGTTGCTAAGCTTGAGCTAAGTAATAGTACTTTATCGAGATGGACGATAGTCTAGGAGTAGTACTAGGCTCAAGATGGACAAAAGACTAGGGGCAGTATATGCTTGAGATGGACAATCGTCTACGGGTGGTGCTAAGCTCAAGATGGACGAGGTCTATGGGTGGTACTAAGCTCAAGATGGAAAATAGTCTAGGGGTAGCACTAATATTGAGATGGACAAGGGTCTAGAAGCAATACTCAGCTCGAGATGGTCATTAGTCTAGTTCCACTCCAGTGATGGATACCCTTGGTTGCTTAGCCGATTCGATGGATAGCCAGAAGGTGGATTCGCAACAAGCTCAAGTAGATAAAACTAACTTCCTATGGATCCTTATAGCTATTGAAAAAGGAATTATAAGCTTACCTTAGCTAGGTACACCTTGGGAAGAGGGTCATTAGGAAGACATTTTGTTCACAAATTACGGGCTAGAATGACAACTCTCTCTCTTTCTCGTCACAGGCCACATAATCTGATTGGAGGGGTGGGTAGGGTTGAATCCATTTGGTTGGGACCAGTTTTCACCCCACCATGATTGGAACGAGTGGGGTCTTGTAGATGAAACAGTTCACCATCATGAAGGTATGTGCAATCTAGTTAGTAGCATTCTTTTTATTAAGGAAACAAGTTGTGCTAATGGAAATTATGTAATTGACATGATGTTATATTGCTTAAGTTGATCTCCATTAATGTTTATATGATCTAACCTTCTATGTAATCCATTTTTCATGATGATGAAAAAAAAATTGTGCAAAAATTGTCTTTTTCGTGGGGGTAGTTGTTACATTGGTATCAGAGCTTAGAACTCGACATTAGGACCTAGGTGCTCTCTCTCTTTCATTGTACTAATATGATTGTTTGGTAATGACAGTCATGGGTCAAGGGAAGTAACGAAAGGGGAAGAAGAAGGCCTCGAGAAAACACCCCCAATGAAATAACCCAAAAGGATCCAAGACCACTATTATCACATGGCCAAAAACCAAAACCAAAACCATGTTTGACACAAAGCCATTGGCAGAGACAATTAAGCGACTGAAAAATATAGAAGGGAATGCAAATGGCCAAACCAGATGAAAATCGTGAACCAAAAAAGGGATGCCACAAACCAAAGCCAAAAACTAAACCCTCAGCTATTAGGGACTTCCCTTTTGGTTGTGGACGCAATGCTCCAATCCTCTCTAAGTAAGCAATTGTAGAATACAACTGTGTCCATGCTAATATGTATGTAACTGTGGGGACCTCTAATGAGGAAGAACCCGAAGAGGAGGAGGCACCTACTCTGTAACTGGAATTATGTACAAGATGATGAATTAGTACTAAATAAACATCGTCTCACTTTTTGTAAAAGTTTCTAACTATTATATATATATATATAGACTTAAGTATCAAGGTGTTATGGTGAATGAGAATGGAACATTTAATGATGTGAATCTTATGTTGAGTATGAATTTCTCCTTGATTCTTTAAATATGATATAAGACAAGATTTAAAACAAAATAACAAAGACACTTAAATAACACTCTCTTTTCCCTTGCAGAACCAAACAAATTCAATGAAGAGAACTTTGAGGAGGGGAACAAGCCCTAGCCTTGCTGAAATGTTGCGTGCAAGTAGGGGTGCATTTTCTCCACCTCCTACCATACCTGAAGAGTTACAAGCTGAATTAAATGCAATTCATGCAAAAATAGCATCACAAGAGAAAAAAATTGAGGAACTAACGAGGCAAAAGGAGCAAGGAAGTAACCACAACACTAGCCTAGGAACTAATCACAACACTGGCATTGGAATAGAAGAGTTAGACAAGGAACACAATGTGAATACAAGTCAAGAACATGAGAGCAGCTCTAGAATTCCCACCTACAGTCACTCTTGATCAGAGTCACGATGAGGAGTGGGAAAGGACCCACTAATTTGAGAATTGAAGAATGCGCAAGCCCCTAAGTTTGATGGGACTAGGGGTGGGGATGCCACTGAAGTATAGCTCATTGGAATGAACAAGTATTTTGGGTTGATAGAATTGAGTTCCAACACTAAGGCTAGGATTTCCATTTATCACCTAGAAGGAGAAGCCTCGCTTTGGTGGGAACATTTGGCAGAAATCAAACACTATGATATCAGTCAACTAACTTGGGACAAGTTCACCAAGCAGTTTCGCAAGGAGTACCTTTCTACTCATCATAGAGACCAAAAGATGACCGAATTCCATTCCCTGCGCCAAGGGGGAATGATGGAAGGAAGTTGGGTGATATGGAATTTTTCCTTCGAATTTGATTTTCTAAGGTGAGAGTGTGTGAAAAGGGAATTTGTGTAAAGGGTGCAAATTCGCTCCTATACATAGATATGATAAGAGTCTTTAGGGTTATAAGATATGAAGATTTCAAGAATCCAAACCCTAAAATGAAAACATCATTAGGTGAAGATAACAAAAACAACCCTATGAACATATGAACACCACCACCTTGGACACTTTTGCATCAATACCAACATCATGAGATTTAACAACTCCTATAGCAACTCAATGTCAACAAAATATTTGACTGTCTTGAAGCAACACAGAAGCAAATCAAGTTGTGATACATAAACCATGAACACCAATGACAATATAAATCACTCTCAACCTTGTACCATGCCTATGCACCTTTGTACCATGTCAAAGAATCAACCATGAGATGAATCATAAAATGAAACGATGAACAATACCACCAACTCTTAAGCAACTTTGTGATTAGAATGATAGACCTTGACATAAAGAACTATCTGCACTTTTCATTTTGTAGCAACACCTTTGCAATTTTCATCAACCAATTACCTTTGCATTAGTACCATACCATGGAATGCCAACTCCATAAAATGAAACATGAATGAGCAATGAGCACCTTGCATCAAACACCATGACAAGTTCTACCTTTTCTTATTACACCTTCCTTTGCTTAAGCATGAAATGACATACCTTTGATCAATGACAAACCATGCCAACAAACTCCATTTACCTTTGACATCAATGACAAACAACATCAACATAAGAACCAATGTAGTAGAGGCCACCCTTTTTATCCAAAACATTCTTTGAAAGTGGTGCAATGGAATTTACTTCCGAGAAGTTACTTACCAAGTCCAATTTATGGTTGAGATTAAAAAACTCTCCATAAGTTGCATGTAAAATCATCCCTTTGGGGCATGAGGTAAGCCCACATAAAACAACATGACTATCTCTAGGTTGTCAAAATTGTCTTCACAAACTTGCCAAAATGTTTCGTTACTTTGGACATCAAACACTTTGCTTGGTTTAAAAAGAACACATCAAAATAAACATTGAACTTGGTTATCAATTATCAAACCGTTTGGAATTAGTATAAATACCTTTGAAAAGAGCCCTATGTTTGAACTCCTTAAAAGATATCTCACACAAATGTCTCTAAAGGTTTTTGAATATTTAGGCTTACATTTCAAGTCACATTTTAGATGAAAGTCAACATTGGGAACTATGGTTTTAGTATCTTGACTTTCACAAACTTTGAGATTTTGTGGAAAGAAACTTGCTTATACTATAGACATTTAGAGTCAAATAGTTTTGATTGTTGTGTTGTATTGTATCACTTGCCAAATTCTCAAAAAACATATCAAATCAAAATGCACCTCAAAACTGCAAATTTATTTGAACTGCTGCCAAAAATAGAAACTAGAAAAACAAACTTGAACAGAAGTTGTTATTGCTCCTATTTTTGCCGCTTTTGACCTAAAATAGTTGCCCAAAAACCTGCTGCTATTGCTCTCTGGATTATGACAATCACTGTCAAAAACTTGTCACTTTTGAAGAATAGAACACAGTTGACCTAAAATTGTCACAGTTAATCCTAACATTGTCACACCTGACCTATTTTTTTAGTCGCAATTGACTTAAATTTGGTTGCTTTTGCATTTACTATTCACTAGTCATAAAACTTGCAATAGAGGTTGCTTTTGCTGAAACTACCACATTTGTAACAAAAAACTTTGCCGCTATTGACACAAATAGAACCGCTTTTGCCAAAACTTACCACTAGTGAGCTCTTTGTCACCAATCACAAACTAAATAGAGACCGTTATTGCTCTAAAAAAAAAAATTGTTGTCATAAAACATAATGCTATTGTTGTAAGGATTGTCGCTTTTGCCTTATTTTCTAGTGAAAATCATAGACTAATTCGAAATTGGTTACATCTTTCGCCTTGTGAGAACAAAACATTTAGACCTCCAAAACATGTCATTATCTACATCAGTCCATCATCCATTTTCAAAAAAAATCAAACACTCCAACCTAGTTTTAGGATTCAAAATCAAAACAACAACTTGGATTATTCCTTTACTCACAATTTCTAAAGATATCAACATTTACTTGCACCTCAAGGCTAGTTCAAGTAGATTTCCAAAATATATTCTCTAGAAAAATGAAGTGGAATATCGATCCAAGTTTTCAACATTTTAAATCCCAAAGTTAGCATCGTTTCCAAAACATTCATCAAACATCACTCACTTTATGACCATTTGACGTCCTACTGCTCTATTTCAACAACTAGGTCTTACAATACCCATTATACAACCAAACCTCACACGAATCGAAGGTGAACAATTATACATCATTAGTAGCTTGAGAAATTTTGTGTTTGAGAAAAAGTCGAAAACACCGACTCAGTGGAGAAACGCAACTAATATCTTAGACAAAGAAGAATGAAAAGTTGATCTTGCAGTCAGAAAGCCAGTATTACCACCTCCTGTGTGGCAATAAAAAATCCCAAAAAATAGAAACACCATTTCTTTAAAATAGAAAATCTCAAAAACAAAGAAGCATTTATTCCATAGTTAGAAATCACCAACTTTCACAAAATTATTCACACTTGTTTATGACAACAACACGATCTCAACACAGAAAAAATATGGAAGCCAACAAAAGAAGCTCAAGAGCACCAAAAATAAACACTACCGATGAGGAAACTTACGCATGGAGGTACAACCCAATTGACCTTACAACTCCTCAAAAGGAACCTTCATTCAAAGCAAACCAAGATCAACCCCCTAGCGAGGCAAAAGTACTTCTTAGGCATCAAGAAGGAATTGCTAAAAACCAACCTCATGGTTCTCAAACTTACACTGTAGAAGAAGAGGATAGTGATGAGGAACTTATTGAAGAAAGGCTCATAGAACACTCCCAAAATCCAAAGATACAAAAAATTATGGACAAAATGCTTGGGATAAACGCAAACTAGTACTTCTTCGCACTCATAAAAAGTGGTGCTAAACTACCTATTGACTTCAATGTGGATGTGCTAAAAGATCTAAATCTTATCCCACTTGGAGATCAAACAGTGGTTAGAAAAATTCCAAAACCAACGATAAATCCCAACATACCACCGTTCTTTTCACAAAACAATGATCCAACTCAACCCAAGGATAAAATTGAACAAGCAATTGTGGCACAACAATATCAAGGAAACACATCCCAAAATGTACCACAACATAACACAATGCAAAACATGGGGAGCATTCCAAGGGACCAACAACGTGGTAACCCATCACAAGGGCAATACATTCCCCAAAACACTTCATATATTGACCCTTCCAAAAATGTGCAGTACCAACAAGGGAAATTATTGTGAAATCAACAACAAAGTATGCCACAAACGAACTACCAAGGAAACCTTCAACCAAATCAACCACCACAACACTTGGTGTGCCACAAATGAACTACCAAGGAAACCTTCAATCAAATCAACCACAACAACAAGGTGTGCCACAAATGAACTACGAAGGCAACCTTCAACCAAATCAACTACAACAACAAGGTGTGCCACAAATGAACTACCAAGGCAACCTTCAACCAAATCAACCACAACAACAAGGTGTGCCACAAACTAACTACCAAGGAAACCTTCAACCAAATGAACCACAACAAGAAGGTGTGCCACAAACGAACTACCAAGGCAACCTTCAACCAAATAAACCACAACAACAAGGTGTGCCACAAACGAACTACCAAGACAACCTTCAACCAAATCAACCATAACAACAAGGTTGCAACAAACGAACTACTAAGGAAACCTTCAACAAAATCCCCAACAACAAGGTGTACCATCAACGCAACATCAAGGTAGCCTTCAACAAAACCCACATCAAGATGGTGTACCACAAAAAAACTATCAAAATACACCACAAACTCAACAACACTTGGTCCAACATCAAAATCATCAACAACAATAGGGAGAACCACAAAATAAGTACCAAGGAACACCTCAAGGACAATACCAAGGTACACAACAAGGACTTAACCTACCCTACGCACAACAAGGACCTAACATGACTTATACAGAACACGGTCCTCAAGGTCCCATAAACACACAATATCCAATGTACGACCAAATGAACGTCATAGGATAACAGCTCTACAATACCCAAAGTCCTCAAGAAAGCACACCAAAAAATGACATAAATGTGCAACTTCAAACACTCAATCAAAAGATATTGGAGATACAAATTGGAAAGCCAAAGAAGAGTTATTCTCTACAAGATATTTGTCCATATCCATTTGATCAAAACATATCCATGTTACCTTTCCCCAAAGGCTTCAAAATACCAAAAATTGACAAGTATAGGGGAAAGGAGATCCAATTGAACATGTACGTGAGTTTTCAGTAGCTTGCATGGAACTATAACGAAATGACACATTCTTGATGAGACTTTTTCCATGAAGTCTCATTAGAACTGCTATAGACTTGCTCTCTCATCTACCACTAGGTATGAGAACGTTTGATGAGTTATTAGATAAGTTTGTCAACCATTTCTTGTATAATATAGAACAAGATATAATGATCACAAATCTCTATAAATTTAAACAAATTCAAGGAGAGTTTTTTGCTTCATACCTGTAATGATGGAGACACAAAGCAAGCAAAATCAAGTGGCCTATTCCAGAGAAACAACTTGTCGATGTATTCATTTCCAACGTGTATCTAGATATCAATTACAACCTCATAGTACCATGCCCAAACAATTTTGAGGAAACCATTGGCAAGGGTTTACTTATTGAAAGAGCTCTTATTGCAAGAGGGACAATCAAACTTTACAACCCAAAATATCAACCTTCTACTTCGAAAGACAAACCCAAGATATGGGCGAAAAACAAGAACGCAACTAATGATGGAGTAGTTGACACAAAGGTTGTACGCAATGTGCAAGATCCCAATATGCCACAAAATTAGGTTCAAACATCACAACAAGGTTATCAACAAAACAATCAACTCAATTATCCACAAAATAATCAATCAAACAACCAACCACAAAATCAAGGACAAAATAACGAAAGGAGACCACCTCGACAATATGACCAACCATGATGAAAATTCACTCCTTTGGGAGAAACCCTTGAGGTTATTATGAACAAAATAGTCCAAAGGAACCTCATCACAATAAATGATAGACTAAATTATGAGGAACCTGACTTCAAACCCCCTTGGTATAACGAGAATGATAAATGTGAATTTCAAAAAAATCAAGGGGCACACCACCAACAACTACATGAGACTTAAGAACATTATGGAAGATTTGATTGAACAAGGAGAAGTGGATGTCGAACCTCATCCCAAAAATAAAGATCTCAATATTTACAAGGATCCAATTCCTGACCATTCTAGGGGAAATAACAAATGGAAAGAACGAGATTACCATAAGGCCACTTTCTCTTATGGCGAGGATACTATTCTAGGCCATATCTCTTGTGATGATCATACTATTCAAACATTAACCATACATGGTAGAGATCCTGAATGTAATGTGACTACCCGAAGGGGAAGAGTAACAATCCAAGGAGCACCACCCCTAGTTAAAACCACAAGTAAGCTGTCAAATGACTATAGCATTGTGGAACAACTCAAGAAAACTCCAGCCTTAATCTCCATACTCGAGCTCCTAAAACTGTTGCAATTGCATAAAGAGATATTGGAGAAAGCCCTTATCGAAATAGCAGTCCCAAACACTCTTGAGGCTAATCAATTTCAAGCAATGGTTGGCAATATCACATCCACTCACCATTTAGTCTTTTCTAAGAAAGACCTTTCGCAAAGATCATTTCACAATCAAGTTCTTTATTTAGAGCTAGGTTTCGACAAACATAAATTCAAGAGGGTACTCATAGATAACGGTGTAGGTTTGAACATTTGTACCTTAAAATTTGTGAAACAACTAGGATACTTTGATGATGTCATAGATAAAAACAAGAGCATCACCATCAAATATTATGACGACATGGAGCGTAATTCAGAAGGGACAATCAAGCTACCTATGCAGATAGGACCAACAATCATAGAAACTTCTTGTCAAGTGTTGGATCTCAAGCTTCCATACAACCTTCTTTTAAGTTGACCATGGATACACGCTTTATAATAAGTACCATCTACATTCCATCAATGCCTAAAATTTCCTCATGACAATAAGTAGATTACCATATATGCAAACCCGAAACCTTTCCATTACTGTGCTAAATTGGAGGAAAAATAAAGAAAAATCCAAAAAATATCGAACAATGATATATCTTTTCATTCCTTTTCATTCATTGAACCAACATCTCTAGCTTTGTCCTCCACTACACCATCACCAACTAAGGTACCTAAATCTGATACCAAGATCCAAGTACTTGACAAGGGTAACATAAACTATCATTTCAATCAAGCCTTTTGCATTGGAATGCTTCCCCAACACCAAAGGTTTATGGAGACCCAAAGGAGATCAAACATGTTCAAACAGTAACAATGGTAGTCAAACCCATTATCTTTACCAAGTGGGGAGATATGAAAGATGAGGAAATATTTAAAGAGAACCTCTCGTCAATGATCTACAAAGAAAAAAAAGAAGAACTAGAACAGTTACAACCCTTTCCCATTGATCATAGCAGTAAAGGGTATCCAATAGCTAAACAAATGGGATACATTGGAAAAGGTGGCCTTGGACGACATAAACAAGGCATATGGGAACCTATTATAGTGGAACAAAGAAAGAAGAACATGGGACTAGGCTATGGTTCGATAGATGTGGTTACTCCAAACACTGGATATACCTCTTTTGAGAGAGGAGATCCTTCTACTAATGTTAACACATTGGATACCTACCATCTTATAAACAACGATTTACGAATCGAGGACCTATTTGAAAGCTTTAGCATAAGTATAGTCCCTACCTGACCTAGCAAACCAATACTTAAAGATTGTACTTATGAAATAGACTCTAACAAGTATGAATGGGATTCCCTCGCTTCTAGCGACTATGACCTAGATACCCAATGGGAGAACGATACCAGAGCTATATTGACCATTTCAAAAACTTTCGTAAGCTTTACAAATAATGATGACAACCTACCCCTCTGCTACCCATAGTTAATAGAATGGGACCGACAACATCATACACCTGTTTTAAATCAATTCCAGAATGATGAAGCTATTGCAGAGTTTATGGGACTTCAAACCGATATACCATCAGGAGATCATAAAGCAAGGTTTGTCATGGAACGCGAATAGGAAGCATATTTTGGAGGGAAGATTTTGTCCTCTAGTTGTAAAATGGAAAAGGACAATGTAAAAATCAAAATGAGATCCCCCGGGTAAAACCATGATGTGGCTCTATCGAATCCTGAAAAGAGAAAAATAAAGGATGAATCTAAGGGTGAAAACCTCTTCGAGGTGCCTAAAGATGGAGGATTCAATATCCCCATTTTTGAATATCAAGAGAAGTTGATACTCCTAGTTGAAGAAGCTAAACCTATAAATGTTGGCACAACAAAAACACCCAAAATCACATACCATGCAACATCACTTGATCTTGAAGAAAAAGTAAACTTCGCATGGACATATGTAGACATGCCAGGGCTAGACCCAGCATTGGTCGTACACCACCTAGCCGTATTTCTTGGAGCTAAACCCATCAAGCAAAAGCTAAGGAAGATGCATCCATAGATAATACTTTTGGTAAAAGTAGAACTTCAGAAACTATTGAATGTGGGTTTCATTAGACCAATTAACTATCCTGAATGGGTGTTGAATCTAGTTCCAGTATCAAAGCCCACTAGGGGCATAAGAATCTACACAAATTTTTGGGATCTAAACAAGGCATGCCTGAAAGATGACTTCCCTCTTCCAAGCATATACATGATCGTAGATCTAATTGCAGGGTGTGAAATGCTACATTGATGGACGACTTCTTTGGATACAATCAAATCAAAATATCCCTTGGAGACCAACACAAAGAGACTTTCACTTGTGTGTGGGGAACCTTTTGCTAGAATCTCATGCCATTTGGTCTAAAGAATGCAGGGGCAACCTACCAGCGAGTAATGACTACAATATTTCATGATATGTTGCATACAAATATGGAAGATTATGTGGATGACATACTAGTGAATTCCATCAAAAGAGAAGATCATTTGACCAACCTAGCAAAATTATTTGGCAGGCTCGAACAATACAACTTGAGGCTCAACTCAACAAAGTGTGTATTCGAAGTAACGTCTGGAAAACTGCCAAGGTACATAGTATCAAGAAGAGGCATCGAAGTAGATCTTGCAAAGGTAAAAGCCATATTAGAAATGCCTCCTCCAAAGACATTAAAGCAACTATGATTCATTGCACAATTGGTAGACATGTGTCATCCGCTCACCTATTTGCTACACAAAGACATCACATTCAAATGGGATGGCAGATGTGATCAAGTGTTCCAACAAGTCAAGGAGTATCTACTTACTCCAATATTAATGCCACCAATTCTAGATAAAGCAATGATCCTCTATGTATCTACAACACAAGCCACAAGAGGAGCTCTTCTAGCACAACTAGATGACAATAACAAGGAAAGAGCGGTCTACTATATCAGTCAAACACTGGTGGGCTATGAATTGAACTATTTTCCCATAGAAAGATCATGTATCTCTATTGTCTTTATGGCACAAAATTTGAGACACTATATCTTGAATAGACAAGTAAAGCTAATCTCAAAAGTAGATCCACTAAAATATCTATTGGCAAAAGCACCTCTAATGGGAGGGATTGCTAAATGGGTAATGATACTGAGTGAGTTTGACATAGAGTACATAGATAGGAAAGCTAACAAAGGACAAATAATAGCATATCAACTAGTAGAAGTACCAATCAAGGACAACCATCCACTCATAACAGAGTTCCCATATGAAAGCATACTATTATAAGGGCAATCAAATTGATGGGCATTGTACTTTGATGGATCACACACTCAACATGTCTCAAGAGCGGGTATCTTATTTCTCACACCACAAGGAGATAATATACCTAAGGCTTACAAAATTGCATTCCCATGTACAAATAACATCTCATAAAATGAAGTACTAATCACAGGACTCAAAATGACCATAGAATGGAGGATAAAAAAATTGTAGGTTTATGGAGACTCTCAACTGGTAATCTGGTAAGTAAATGATGAGTATCAAACAAAAGATGACAAACTAATTCCATATAAAAGAATGGTGGAAAGTTTTAAACAATAATTTTTCATCATCACCTTTGAGCATGTTCCTTGGATCAACAATAGAGCAGCAAACGCTATGGAAACAATAGGTTCACTCCTTAATATTCCACAAAACATTCCTAAGTATGAATTCCTTGTGGAGCAACTGCTCATACCGACATTCGATATCCCAAAATCAGAACTAGTTTGTGATGTTATTGGTCCTAACTCACCATGGTACCAAGATACATTTGACTATATCTGACATGCTATCATACCTCTTGACTTAATGACAAGACAAAAGAACACCTTTATCCATAGAACCTCGCGATTCACAATCATAGGAGACACCCTATATCGTCAAAATTTAGATGGCTTGTTACTCCAATTTCTTAACGTAGAAGAAGCAGAAACTACCCTACAAGAGGTACATGAAGGAGTTTGTGGGTCCTACTCTAGTGGACCTAACCTAGTACAAAAAATGCTAAGAACAGGGTACTATTGGCCCTCCATGAAACAAGAATGCATTCAGTACTCCAAAAAATGTTGTCAATTTCAACAACATAGCAACCTTATTCATGCACCAGCACAAGATCTGAGACCTATCACAACACCACAACCTTTCTCATAGTGGGGGTTAGACTTGGTAGGTAAGATATCTCCAAATTCATCTAATGGACACAAGCTCATTATCAGCAACTAAATACTTCACGAAGTGGATAGAAGCAATTCTATTAACATACATCACAGGGAAATAGATATCCAAGTTCATCTTGAATTATCTGATCTGCCGATATGGAATTCCCCAAACCATCATAATGGACAACGAAACCCCATTCAAAAACCAAGATTTCAAAGATCTTTGTTCCAAATTTGCTATCCAACATAGATTCTCAATGCCCTACTACCCCCAAGGAAATGGTCAAGTTGTAGCGTCTAATAAAACCATCCTAAAGATACTAAAAAATATTGTTAATGATGTTGGTCGTGATTGGAATTTGCAACTAAATCCAGCCCTATGGGTTTATCAAACCAACATTCATACGCCTACAGGTGCCACACCTTTTTCCTTGGTCTACATATATGAAGTTTTTTTACCTATTGAAATTAAAATTTTCTCATTGCAAGTATCCTTGAAAGGCATGGTTAGCAATGAAGAATATCAGGTGTCAAGATTGAATGAGTCAAAACTCTTAGATGAAAGGAATTTGAGCGCATTAAACCATCTTTAGGTTTATCAGAATCGACTCAAAAGAAGCTACAACAAAAAGATTAAAAATAGAAACTTTCAAGTTGGTGACTTGGTACTTAAAGATAATCAGAAAGTATAACTAAATCAAGATGGCAAAGGTAAGTTTGAACCCAACTGGTTATGTCCATTCATCGTCACAACAAGTTATGGCTCTGGAGCTTATCAATTGGCTACTCCTAAATGAGAACCTTTAGCCAAACTGTTGAACAACAACCATCTTAAAAATTTCTATACTTGAACACATCAGAGTATCCTAGCAAAAAAGCTAAAAGAAGCAAAAAAATAAAAAAATCAATAAAAACAATAAAGAGAAATAAAATACTCTTTAAGTGAAAACCACTTTGTGGCTCTTCTAGGATAGGTACCATAGTAAAAACCTAGCAAACAGGCACTATGTTTGAATAAGACCTGCATCTTTATTTATCAACACCATCTGAAGCATCCACCCATCCATCTCATAATAAAACATGTCACCAACCATGGCTCGATGAATGACTAAGTGTCGAATCTTGTTGCACCATCAACATCCATCTCCCCTAATGAAGGTAGTCTTGTCTCAAACTAGGGGCAACTTCTAGAAACTGGTAGCAAATTAGATCCTTGTAAATCCCATCATGGTAAAAAAACTACCAAAACCAAAAACATCTAGAAAAAAAAAAAAAAAAGTCAAAACAATCAAAATCCCAAAAACATGTCATGCTTTGAGTCAACACCAGTCAAACTACGTGGTATCTGCATGTATAACATAGGCAAGGCTTATCTATGATCATCCCCCAAGGACTTATGTCAGTCCCCTTAGGTGTTTATCATGCTTTCATTTAACTTAATCAAAAATTCAAAATCCAAAACATTCACAAAACAAATCAAAATAAAAAACATACTATGATCAAACAAGCGAACTACGAGCCTTTGCATGGATAACGTAGGAAAGGCCATCATAACTGATGAGCCCCTGAGGCCCTAAGTTAGTCCCCCAAAATTAGAAAAAGAAGAAAACATTCAAAAATCTTATCAAAATCCAAAAACATTTGTAAAAAGATAGAAAACAATTAAAACAACATCAAATCAACCCAAAAAATTAAAAAGATCCTACCTCCATTATCACTAACTACAATAAAATTTTCATCCATAGTAAACAATCATCACACTCACCCTTTGACAATGCAAACAACAAACAAAACAAACATCAAAATCAAAAAATCCAAAGTGAGGATTGAAATGATTAGAAAACTATCAAGTGAAAACAATGCCTAAGTATAGACTACCATACCTAATTGAAAATCATATCAACAATCCTAAACATGAGTCTTAATGGATAAAATGTTCCTACAATAGACATCATCAATAGACTTCATCATGAAACATCAAAACAACTATGGCAAGTGATACTGCAACATTGTTTATCTTTTTAGAGTCTTATCTTTTTTATTTAACTTAATACCACATTCCCAGGATCTCTCAAGGATGTCCACTAAGGATTTAGAGAAGAAGGAATGGTGGAATTAACTATTGATTTATGTTTGTTCTATTTGAAAGATGTTTTTGAGATACTACCACAAAAATACTTGCTTTTTTTTGTGTATGGAAGTTGTTTTAAGACAATTCACGTAGAAGTTGCGTGTTAGGTACTTCATACCTATCTATGTAACTAGTCTGAATTTTTTTAACACAACTCAACTATATATTCTAATAGGGTTTTTGTATGTTTGCTATAAGCAAGAATATTCTTTGTGTGTCGAGTCAAATTTCACGCAATGGATACAAAGCCACCTTGGTTATTAATACCCTAGTGCATCGTGTCTATTTGCTACATCAAAAGGATTGTTAAAAGATATGAAGCCTCTATGCAAGCAAAAGCAAAACTCATCAAAAACTAACAAAATCAAATGTCTATCCATCTCTAAATCATACAACACTTCGTCTGACTAACAATTCCATCCTACATCGAAATATCATTAGTACCACATGCATCCTACATCCACAGTCTCATCAGTGCATATTAGGACCACATATAATAAAACACATGTATCATATGACATTGTCCAAAACGCATACATTGATCATCATCCATAGCATATACATACATCATAGTAAAGCAATAAAAACATCACACATCATGTATAATCATACATTATATATACATGATATCATCATCCATCATATATCAACATCAATCATATACATAATAAATCATCATTCATCACATAGACATAATAAATCATTCATCCATCCACATCATATGCATACATTAGAAAAGTACAAAAACATGAACATGCATATATCATCATCCATAATCATCACATAACAATAATAAAGCCGCATCGAACCATGGTATATCTCATATATATCATCAAAAATGAGAATTTCAAGAACATCATAAATTAACATGTGTGATAACATATACAAAAAAATATATATACAAGGCCTTAGTTGGGCCGATGAATGTATATACAAATCATCTCTACGAAATCTCTAATATAATATACATAACAATGATCTAGTACAATCAATCTTACTGCCCATCCGGAGGTGGGGACCTCTGATGCTCCTACCTCGAATGAGGGGAAGGTTGCGGCTACTCACGCTTCCTGACAGAGTAACCTCCTAACTCTACCCTATGTGTGTGTTGGGATCTCCAAAATGAGGTCGTCGTTGAGCTCGAGGAATGAAAGCCTCGTAGAGAGTTTGATAATAGGTAACCCTCTACACTAGTTGCTCTTGCTTAGCCTGATGTTGAGCCATAGGAATCGATGTGGCCAAGAAAATCTCTGCAGACAATCTAAGATGCCTCTGTCACTAGCTCCTATCGAGTTGCATCCCTCTCTTGCCTAAAACCATCTCTTTCCAGTCTCATGGCATCCCACTTCGCAATCAAAGTTGCAACTCGTGCCTCTGCAACCTATCTCCTGACAATCTCTACATCCCGAGCCACTGTCAACTGTACAATTTGTGTCGCCACTGCTGCATCCCTAGGTGGAGGAGGAGGACCCTATGCTTGATCCTGCTCATCTCGTTGTCCATCCCGCCTTGCTCTATCAAGCTGCTCAACAATGATCCTAACTCGTTGTCTCTCACCCCTGCGGCTAGTGATACCTACTCTTCCAATAGTTAGTGCACTGCTAGTAGGATCTATAAATTAGAGTGGAATTCGACGAGCCCACCATTGATCATAATCTCATGTAATACCTAGGTTCATTGGTCCTACAGATCTCCACCATCCAAATGGGGGAAGTGCTCTAAACTCTAAAATTGTTGCATCACAATCACCATGGAGCCCCCAAACTATGACCTCTTGGGTAGTCCTCCCAAAGCAAGCATGGTAATCATCAAAAAAATCATGATTGTCGCTCGCCAAACTGGCGAAGAACTTGATCTAGTAGATAACACTCGAGTAAAGAATGAACATGGTCGATTAACCAACAAGTCTGCCGAAAAAATGGAAGTCGCTCCTAGTCATTGTGCCATGCATCACAATCTGACCATGGCCTCCAAATAGAACCAGACATATCATACATAACACAATGTCAGTAGGATAGTTGGCCCGACCAAGTGTAATGAAGAAAATTGACATATTTGTAAGAGTACGGATCCTCTGGATCTCGATCTAGGACACCATCAGGTCTAGTAATTGGAATATGCTCCCAGGCCCACACATGCAATAATGTGACACCAACAAAAATGGAACTACCTCCACGATAGGAAACCTCGTGCATATCTCTATATAGATGAGCAAGGAGACAAGGGTCCCATGCGTACCTAGTACCATGCTTGAACATCTGCTCAATACATATACCCCAACCGACTGGAAACTTTCTACCCTGTTGATTAGGAACAATGAGCCCAAAGACCAAAGCACATAGAACTAGTGAAACAAGATCTGCACTACCAATAAAAGGAGACAATTCTATCTTTGATTCCACAACTCAAAGACGCCTAACCTCAAGAACTCGTCGTACAACATGGGTACCCTATCTAACACTATAGGTAATGATCTCTCCATGAATTAGAACATAGAGAATCCTCCACACATCCTTTAAGGTGATGGTGGCCTCACTAGTCAGGAAGTGAAAGGACAATGACTCAGAATGCCATCTCTCAATGAGAGCGGTCATCATCGCTATGTGGCATCTAATCACCAGCATGTAGTAGATATGTCATAATCCCACAACATCTAATACATCTTGCTTGAACTCATGAAAACTAGTGATCAAATTGAACAACTCGTGCAGTTGTCGCTCTCTCGAGTAAAGCAGTTTGAGAACCACCTGCAAACATTCAACCCACTATGTTAATAATTTTCCACGAAAACACGAAACAAACCTATTGCAAACAAACTGGCTCAAAATTCCAAAAACAACAAAAGCAGTTACTTTTTTGTCAAAACTAGTCAAGACAGTCAATAGCGGACCTATTTTTGTCAAAAGTGATAAATAAATTCAACTGTGGTAAAAATAGCAAAAGTGAATAAATTCCTCAAAAAGTGAACAAAAATTTAAAAAAAAGGCGACCATTTTACACAAAGAAAGTCAATAGCAAAAATTCTACTCGAAGGCAAAAATAAAAAGCAAACATTTGAAGCAATAATGAGTAGTTAAATCAAGGGTGGTTGGAAAAAGAAAAAGTGGCATAGTTAAAAACATCAAAAGTGGTCAAGTCGATGCAAAAGCATAAAAATCATAAAATTACCGCTATCACCTAAAATCTTCTCTAGCATTTATTACTCAAAAACGAAAAGATGAAAGTAAAAAAAAAGTAGGTACATACCACCGCACTAATGCCAACAGGCCTCCCAACCTCGCGAACCGCCTCTACATGATGTGGGGCTCTTGCAATCCTCAACATCATGACTCGACAATCGCAAAATCAAGGAATCTAAAGATAAGAATTTACTAAGTGTTGAGAATGCAAATGAGGTAAATTAAACCCTAATTATCTATTTGAACCCACAAACCCTAATTTTTTACCTAGGAAACCCTCCTAGGTTGAAATTAGGAGCTCCCAGGAACATTTGAACTATCAACAAGGGTCCTATAAGCTTAATTTTTCGTCCTCTACGCATCTGAATTGAAATAAAACCTTGTCGTGAGCCTGACCTAAAAATATATTTTTCCTGCCAACCTCTTGAGGGGGCAACCTAGCATCCTACCATCTTTTCGCTGATCATTGGGGCACAGTGGGGCATATAAAAATTTTCAAATCTTGATCCTAATGTTGAATTCTTCGAAACAAAGCAACCAGTACTTTGTCTCAAAGAGGGGCAAAATATAGACATGTAAAAATGACCTAACACTTATCACACATCCTAAATGACATTTTCTCATCATTGGCATCATTATCACCTAATATCACTGCATTTCACATCATTTACATCAAAAAAACCCTAATTTCCTCTATTAATTGAATAATATATTATATTATTTAATTAATTCACTTTTTCATCTTTCCCATGTGCCAATTGCGTGTCATAGTTTGGGCCTCACTGGGCCAGATTGAGCACATGGGCATCCCCATTTGAAGGAGGTGACACTGGCTAGGACATCATTCTCGCCATCAAGGCAATCTATTTGTATGAGGGCATCAATTTTTGAAGAGAGGAGAGTGGATAGATTTGATGCATGAGCTTCCTCTCTCAGTAATGGATTGGAGTGAAAATTGGTCGCACAAGGGAAATATCTTCAAGCTTGATTCAAGCATTAATAATCACACCATTTGGCCATTATAGAGATCATAATAAGGATTAGTTGGCATTGGTATGTGTGGCTTGACAGGGGAAATGAACAGGAAAGGACTCGATAATGGCGATAAAATACGATTGGAAGATATCTTTGGTGAACACTTGGATAATGTAGTACTGTCATCCGTGGAAGATTAATTTCCACCTTCAGTTAGCCATATAAAATCGATTAATAGTGGGAGCAGGTGCTCAGGTGTTTATCGAACCCAAGTTGGCAACTCATGGGAAATAATGGTTGTTGCCCTATATTTGGTGATGAGGTTGGCAATTGTGCTTATAGAAAATGAATACTCCGATAAGGTTGAGGAGCTCCAAAAAATATTCAGCCTTATTAGGATTCATCTATGACCAGAGGTTGAAGAATATATGCCTCAACAAAGATATTCTATGTCTAGAGGCGGTTAGGATGGTGCTCAAGAAGATCTATTGCTTCACGAGCAACCGAACAAGCGAAAACTTGGATATTTCATCGCGCTTTGGACCTGAATCTATCAAAGGTTGTTGTGGTTGTTGTGGCGTAGCTAGGTGTCGGGATTCCTTGGCTAGACGACATCAATAAAATGTTTCTGCAAGGGGTGGAAGTAGAGTGGCATCCTTTCATTCTCAACCTAGATGTGGGAGGTCTGGCTCATCACAAGCATTGGGTGACCATTGGATACAATTTCATGTGTCACAAGTTGGGGTTGCATGAGGTTGAGGGCATCCAATGGTGTCAAGAATTTGCAGAGCTAGTGAAGTCATGCAGATTTTATGATGAAGGTGATTGACACACTGGGTGGTGATGGCTACTTTTTTTTATTGAGGCTTGAGATTATCATCTAAACTGGGGATGATGGTGTCTTTTTACCAGTGTCAGCTCATATTTTGGGATTTGGGAGTGTGGGGGTTTGGGATTTGGGAGTGTTGTATTTTGGTTTTGGGGCTATAAAGCATGCTAATCTATCTTTGCCTTGCAATTTTATGAGGGTTGAAATGATGTAAAAAAAAATTATGATATCAATACAATCCATGCAGCCTTGGTTGCGTATTACAAATAAAAAAAACTAATTCACTTTTTCATCATTTTTGACTAATTGAATAAATTTCATTTATTTAATAAAGTCCTAATCTAACTTTATTCCTCCTGATTAATTAAATAACATAAGTATTTTATTATGTCACTAATTTACCCTATTCCCCTAAGTCAATTAAATTATTAAATACTTAATAGTTTAATTAAATCACTTTCCCCTGAACTTGAATAATTAAATTAATTATTCAAACATCATTTGAAAAGGTCAACAAAACAAATACAACTTTGATTATAAAAGTCAAACATGACTTGCACATTCAACTCAAAAAGGCTTAATTAATTAATTCAATGAATTAATTACCCTCACCCACTTTTATGATTGAGTAAATCATGACCACCGATTGCTCACTCTGATTGGCTAATTGATCAATTTATTTCCTAACTAATCCATCTATTCTTCAATCCCACTGAAGGCTCAATCTAATATCCTCAATTCCACAAATTAGGCAATCTATTTCCTCTAATTGATCAATCAACATCCTTAATTGATTTGATCACATAAGCTAATTGAGCAATCTAATTCTTCTCAACAACTTTCAACCATTGATCTTAATTCAACATTTGCTATGATCTTGCATGTTCATTTCAAAACGTAAAATCTATATAACAATCCTCTTCATCCTAAAAAACGATCAGAGAATTGACATCTTTTGTGCAATGAAGTAATGCTAAATTGCCATTAGATTTCTTGAGAGCTTTTACACACATCTTCGATCACCATTCACGCACATTGAAGCTTTTTCAAGCGCACAATGGAGGCTTCACATTGATACAACGTAATCCAACATTATTTGTGAATACACTTTGACATGAGATGGGTAACAATATAGTTAATGGAATTCATTGTTTTGTTCTTTGATTTCATTTCTTAATTTCATTGAATTCAATTATCTTGTATTGTTCATTTCATGAGTAATGAGTTTAGGAATTCATAATCTTGTTTTGAATTAAGATTAATTCAATTCATTTATGTTGTTTTATTATATTCTTGATTTCCCCCTTACACAGTATGTAATCATGTATCCATCTATATGTAAATTGTATGTAAAATGTTATCTTGAATATATTTATGTAAAGTTAAATCATACTTATATTATTGGAATGATTCTTTGATTATGTAATGGAAATGTTTGGATAAAGTTATGTTTCAAATGATGCATATATATTATTGAATAGAAAAGAAAAAATTATTCTTTATTACATTAGATGCATAAACAATTTACATGTGGGTAAAACTTAGTAAAATTACTAGGTAGAACAATGGGCATGTTACAACTTCTATGAATTTAGATGGGGTAAACCGTGATGATCCTCCTAAAAAGAGTGACCCACCACATGTTGAATCTAGTGATACTCCAAGTATGGCACTTTTCATAGTCCCTTTGACTAGTTATCTGCCTTCCATATATGATGAGCAACATTGGGATGCAGACAACCTGATTTAGGTTGGCTTGCATGTGACATACTCTCTTCCTTTTTTTTCATGTTCTCTGTGATTGCATGTATTTAATGTGATCCCTCATATCGTGTTGCTTGGCATGCATTTATGTTTGTGATTTTTCTTTGGATGATCCTTGTTATTTTGTTGGTACAAAGATACAAAGGAAGTGAATCTATCGTGACATTCTTCTATTTGTATCTACATTCTTCTATCTATCGTAAACATTATCTTTTATTTTATCTTATTTTTTTATTTTTGGGGACAATGCAAGGCATCGATACATCTAAGTCTCTTTCATATTGACCCAAAATCTTTTCTTTTCTTTCACTCTCTACATATCATTCTTCCTTTGTGTTCATTGTTCTACGAGTATTTGGGGAATGATGACGATTTTGAGCTCTATTATATCACTATAGAAAAGACATACGCTGACCCCAAATCCATAGATCCCTTATGTGTTATATTTTGAGATTGTATGTGGGGGAAACCCTTCTTCATGACACAACTTTATTTGAAAACATATCATTAGCATAGGGATTTCCAAATAAGTTCTCATTTCCCTTTTATCAATTGGCATTTATCATTTCTACTTTAAAATAATTTCTCACAACATGGTGTTTTCCTTTAAAGTGGGGGCATAAATTGGCATTATTTAATTTTGGTATTTGCACCTCCTAAGCTAAGTTTCATTTTTACTTTGACATTTTGGCTTCACTTTTGTTCATAGGAGTTAGACTTAGTGTAGCGTTGGCGTAACACAATGACCATTTTGTGGCACCTTATCAAAGTTATCAAGGGGTATAACTTTTGGTATGGTTGATGTATGGGAACACACTTGTAGACTTGGTGTGTTCATCCCATATACCACCTTTTTGTGTGTGCACACCTTGTAGACCTAGTGTGTGTTTCTCATTTTGTCTTTGGGGCTCACCTAGTGTATACTAGACTGCACTAGCCCTTGTGAGCGTATTTTATGGATGTGGCATAACACAAATTGCTAGTCCATCCTTTTTTTTCCCTTTTACATTGGCTTTGACATTGTATGCTTGTGTATCTTGTTTTACTACACATATATTGCATGCATGTGTGTCCTTGTGCTTATGTTGGTTTTCCATGGGATCTTCGATCCTGGGGGTTTAATCATCCTCCTTTATCTTTGTCATCCTATCTCATTAATATTTATGCACTTTGACCCCTCTTGACACATATTTGTCTACTTTAGTGTGAATCTAAGCATAAGTTCATACTCTCACTAAAGTGGGAGCTAAATATAGTGTAGGAAATTATATACATTTACAATTTCCCAATATGTTTGGGTCCCTTAATTTATTGGACTTAATTAAGCTTCTAATTTTGTAAATTATGCATTCTAAAGCCTTATTTTTCCCATTTTTTGAAAGGAGAATTGACATTTAATAAATGCAATTAATAAATAAATCACCATGAAACATCTGTGTCCCAAACTTATAGGCCAAGACCCATTCACTTATGGGAAAATGGGTCCCCTTTAAGTCCTAAGACCCATTTTAAAATATGTCTTTGGTGGTATTTTAATGATTCAAATTCAATTTGTAATTATCGGCTTTTGAAATCTAAATTTTGGGAAATTAGATAAACACCTATAAATGTAGTCTTTTTATCATTTGAGATCTAACACTTAGCAACACACATGATCTAATATTATCAAGACTTCATATGAGCAAATATTATTGTCAAGAGCATAATTGAGCATTCAATAGAAGATTTATCAATCATAAATGTTAAAGAAAATCAATATCCTAACATCATGTTCAAGTCTATGTGTGTTCATATCATCTTGTGAAGGCTAATATGCATTGTTGATCCTAAAGAATCCAAATATTTCAAGTATCCAAATCCATCAAGAAAAGCAAGATCAAGTTCCTTGGAGTGATGTGTTTGACTTCAGTCCTCTAAGGGAAGCCATTGAAGGGTGGTGAGTTACAGTAATCAATTGTTCATTCGTCATTTCCTTCTCCTTTGTCATTATATTTCTATCAAGGTTTAATTACCAAACTTGGGGCTTGATCAAGGCAAACCCCCATAAAAACAAACAAAATAAATTTTCCCTCTTTGTGTATGTGTAGGTTACAAGTTGAAGAAGGAGTGGAAAGATCTTGAAGAAACAATTTTACATTATTGCACAAGTTGTCATCATTGTTGTCAAGCCACAAAAAATTAAGTTGTAGAATTTATCTCTGATTTTTTTATAGTGGGACCAATGTCAAACTAAAGCTAAGATACAACACTAGAGGACTGCCAAAAGATATTTTAGAGCCCTAAACTGACACCCATTCACCCAGGGGTGAATGATCCCCTTTGCACTCCTCAAAACAAGTTTCTGGTGACAAGTACATGTGTTCAAACCCTTCTCCTATTGTCTTAAGGACTGAGATCCAGGTTTGGTTGACTTACCATTGAGGTTGAAAGTCAATCATTTCACCTTGTGATCTCTTTCCTAATGAAATATGTGGGGAAAGGCCCCTATTAAGATCCCCAAGATTTTATGAAACAACACAATCATCATAAACCTTTTTTAGGGATCCCTTTTCCTCCCATTTAACTAAACAATTTTGATATGCCATGTGTCGATGCGAGGATACCGGTTATGGGCCGAATTATGCTTGATCCATGAGGAATTGAAGCATAATGAAGCAACCAATACTCAAATCTCAACAAGATCAGTCAATCAAAATTGGAAGTAAACATTTTATCAAAAACCCTAACATGCTAATCTTATGAAAGCTTTAAAGAAAACATCTCCTCTAATCCATTGAAATTTATCCTATTATGGAATTGGTGTCGCGTTGATGTGGACCGACGACCCTTTCCCAATCCCATGATAGTGAGCTTGTTTTAGTCGATTCTATGGAAGAGAATCGATGAAACCATGATGTTTGGTGTATGAAAAACCTAAATTATGCACAAAATAAACATGATGCAAGCTAAGTTACCATGATTTTATGCTATAAGTGATCTAATTATGCAATTGCTAAGCTAATCTAAGCTAATTTAAGATAAAATGATGCTAAAAGATGAAAATCCTAATTTATTTACAAACTAAGATGGATGCATGGAAGCCATTAATGAAAGCTTGAATCTATTATGCAACTAAAATGAACTAAAAATAAGCTAAATGTGTGCAAATTGAGAGTTGGATGTGAGTAAATTCAACAGCATGACTTTGCAATAAAATATGGATCCATTTGTCTCCAAATAGTGACCTATTTATAGGAGAGCAAATGAGAAATGGGTGGTTGAGATCAAAAAGCTTAATCAACGGTTTAGGATGAAAGAGATGAGAGGCATGGATCATGGATTCTCATCAATGTATGAGAATGCAAGATGAATATTAATCAAAGGCTCACAATTACCTTAAACAAACACACTTTTGACCTGCTCACACAGGTCAAAGGTAACTTGCTTTTGAAGTTAAGTGAGTTGATTGAAGGAGAGGGAATATTCCATTAGGGTGAGGAAAAAGATGATTTTACAAATTAAAACAAATTTTTAATTGTGCAAAAAGGATAAAGAATATTCCATGGGAATATTCCTTTGATTAGAGGAATAATTAGTTTAATTTCTAATTAAACAAAGTTTAATTTATGCAATTAGGGGATTAGAGGAATTATAAGATATTTATTAAATTAGATGATTTAATAAATAGGGGAGGGGTGATGAAATGATATTTAATTAAATAGGATAGGGTTATTTAATTAAATAAGATGACTTCTAGGAGATTAAATTAAATATTTTGATTTATTTAATTTAATAAGATGAAGTGTTAGTGCGAAAAGAGATGAATTAGCCTAATTTAATTAATTAGGCCAAATAGATGAAAATGATGAAATTAATTAATTAGATAGGCTAATTGAATTAATTAAGTGAAAATAGGATGAATAAAGAGGAAATTATGTTAATAAATCTGATTCGAGTGTATGACATTGATTAGGACATTTTTCAGTGTCTACACCATGTAAGTAATCATCCCAATCAATTGTAGTGGAAACATAAATGTGAATGCCTTGTTGTCTTGAATCATGAGAAAACAATGATGTGGGAACACTCAATACTAAAGAAGCAAATGAAGGGGATGTGATATCAGTGTAACGTGAAAAAACCAATGAAGAGGATAGAACTCCAAGGTTCAAACAACCAAACTATATCTCCTTATGCATGTCGAAGGTATTAGTGTCATCTATACCCAAATCATCATTAAAGTCATCAAAACCAAAGGAAGAAAAGGAATAATATCTGGAATCATGATCAACATGACCCATGGCAATGATGTCTCTACTTTATAAATATTTTATGATCATGGAATGTGGTGTGAACTTAATTGTTTTTCTTGTGCCACTATGTGTAATATGACAAATGTAAAGGAGATTATTGGATAAGGAAGGTACATAAAGTACATCATTGGATGTTCCTTCTCCAATTTCAATAGATCATTTTTCAAGATTCCACATATAGATGTTATTCGCCAACAATATTGGTGGGAATGAATAAGGCTCAAATGTAGAAAACAGTTCTTTGGATGCAACCATGTGGTGTGATCCTCAAAATAAAGAAGTCACTTGCATGATGTGTTTTTTGTAGAAGCAATGAGTGTCATCCCCTTATTCTTATCCTTTCCTGAATATGTGGATGATGTGGATGGAGAAAATGAAGAACCACTTATCCTAGATTTAGGTAATTGAATTTGATTTTATTGAAGAAGATTCCTCGAGTCATTAATTTCCTTTTTATCATATTGTCGTTCTTCATGCCCTGGTCTCTTACAATAAGTACATTTGGGTTTCTCCTTAGAAGTTTTCATCTGATGAAGTGTTGGATTTTGATCCCTTAACTTGATCCTTGGTTTGTTTCTTTCCCTTAGATGATAGAGCAATTAATTCTTGATCTTTTGAAGAGGTGATGTCATCTATAGAGGTTAACTTAGATTATTCTCATGTGATTCTATCTCAAAAATTCTCAAAAATTCTCAAAAGAAGGTATTGTATGTGTTGTTCCAAGAGCATCTATTATAAAGTAGAAAGAAGAAGCAAATATTTGATAATAATCTTTTAGCTTTGAAAAAATCAATAAGGCACATTCTTTGTTTGTTTTTATTTTACAACAATCCTTAAGCTTTAAAGAAAATAAAGACTTAAACTATACCAAGAAATATTCAATAGATGGAAATGAATTAGGGTGTACAATATTTTTAATTCAACATCCAATTGTAGTATTTTGAATTTATCAATTGTACCAAAGAGATATTTAAGCTTGTCCCACATTTGATTAGGAGTTGTACATTCTGAAATATGGAATTGCAAGTTATCAAAAACATAGATACCAATGATTCCCATTGCCTCATCTAACTTGTTTCAATAAGTAAACTATTCAAAATCCCTAGTAAACTACATTTGTTGTTTATTGATCATTTGCCATAATCCCTTATATTGAAGTTGTTGTACTTTGACTTTCCATGTGTGGATATTATGTGGCGTTAACAAGTCAATTTTTTGATCCATGATGAACACAAAACAAGGCACTTGAATTGTGCCTTACCAAACCCCCCAAAATTATATTATATCTGAATATTGACCCCCCAAAAAGATGCAAGACAATATTTAAAAGATAGTGTGAAGTTTGGAAGTCAAATCGTTTGTTTATAACTCATAAAGATTTTACAAATATAGAAAAAATGGGATTTCCAAAAAATTATTTTGACTACAAATCTAGAATCCTTGCAAAATTTTGATGAAGTTTTTTTTTTTTGTCATTTTTTGACAAACAGGATGAAAGTTATGTCTCGTCAAAAATTGCACAAATTACATTAATTTTCAGAGGTTAGAAAACATATTAAAAAATAATAATTTTGAAATCGCCTCAATGCTACTTTCTTCGACATGAAAAGAGCTTTCCAACGACTAATCACACTTAAAAAAAAAAACTCCATTTGCAAGTTATGCTTGAAAATGAAAAAAAAGACATCTTTTACAAGCTTTGATGTTAAGCTTGACTATTAGAAAATCCTTTAGCAATTAAATAACCACTAGTGGTTAGATTGGCAAAAAGGTCACAACTTGCTTTAAAATTGACAGTTACAATGAAAGTAACAATAAATGTCAAAAAAATAACAAAAAATATGTAACTATATCCTACATTGATCGAGTCTTCTTGCCACTGGAGGGCATGTGGAAAGATGTTGGAGGGTGTCGATGGTGGAGAAGACTTCTCTAATCCATTAGTTGTTGATTATTGAGATATTAAGGCCTCATTTCACTGTATTTGAACTTGGGGTTGTGAAGAGTACTTAAAATAAATAGTGGGAATGGTGTGGAGATCCAAACTAAAAATATCATGGAATCCTTCCATTGCATTCCCAAAGTTCACAAGTAGCAGCAAATATTTGGTCGAGAACAAAGCCAAGGTGCCTCCTCATTACTTTGTTCACTATGGAGCTTCAAAAGCTGTCAAGGAGGTTGTGAATCTCTCTCAAAAGGAAAAGCGCTAGAAAATCCAAAATGTGAACTTTGGCAACATATAGAGAGGAGGGCATTAGAAATGATAGGCTAGAATTGGAGCTTTTGAGTGAAGTTGAAGCTTGTGTTTTTGGTCTCCCACAAACTCTCCCTTTCTGGTGGTCTGCTACTCTTGATGGAGTTGGATTTTAATTTAAAACAAAGAATATTAGACAAAGGAGTCTTCAGGAGGGTCGCATGGGAAGAAGACCAATGGATTCACTTGTTGAAAAACTGAACAGGAACTCCAATACACATGCACTTCTTTAATCTTTGCAGGTCGATTTGGAACAAGATGGTTGGCTGCAATTGGTGTGAGATGTGGCCAATAACAACCAATAGCAATGCACTAAGCAAAGTGTGAGGAGGCTGGTTAAAATGTGAAGCGGAGTTTGGATGTGTGATATGGAGCAAAAGATATCAATGAAATGACTTGGGCACACCAAAAAATATAGGTCGAGCCTTGAGAATGGCTTTAGAAGCTACTAATCTACACGTTCAATGAGTAATCTCTGTGAAAAACAAAGAAACCCCTACAAATACACCAATAATATCACCTACAAAATGCCAATAAACCCTCCAAATTGCAATTTTGTTCTGCAAAAAACAATAGAAGTCCTCTAACGAGCCGAATAGTCCAATATTTTTTGAAAAAAAAATCACCAAAATAGAAAATGGGAAGATTGGTAGAGGGAGAATTAGTGCTCGGCTATTTTTTTTAATTTTTTACTTTTGTAAATATGCATAAAAGCCCAAAAAAATTGCAAAAATTCAAAGTTACGAAAATTGACGAAATAAAAAGTATTTCTTCATTTCCCAAGCCTTCTAGACACAATGGTAGTGTATGTTTGGCTCCACGATGCTCCAATGATAGGGCTATATGTGGGACTCACTTTGATACAAGACGAAACATGCTCTCATGGCTTAGATATCATGTTGGAGAATGCCAAGATCAAGAGCATGAAACAAACTTTCACAAGTGAATAAAATAAGCACAATAATATGTTTATCAATATACAAATGAAATTTGAAAATGAGGGAAAAAAATGGCGTTTCTGAACTTTGTTGGTCAAGCTAGGGCGCTCGTGCCCTAGCTCACTTCTGGTTCTTCCTGCTTGTGCACCATGGGGGGGAGTTTTCTGCATTCAGGGTGAGGTCTGCTGTGATTTCTTTCCTTCTTTCTTGCCCGTCTTTGGTGTGCGGGGGTGTTGTTTTGGCCAGCGTCATCTGGTTTTTTCCTGTCCCTTCTCTGTGTGTTTGGTGGCCGGGTGCATTTCTGTGTGCTGCCGACAGGGGAGGGCCTCTTTGCCTGTAAGGCCCATGTGGGGTTGTGTGTGTTGGGAGTGTGGGGGTGTCCTGTGCATGGCTGTTCTTTGGTGGTTGTGTGTTGTTTATTTTGGGTGTTGGTTTATCTCTTTTGATGCTATTAACTTTGGTGTTTTGAGCGTGCCTATGCACTTACCCTTATTGGTGGAGGTTTGTGGTTTGGAACCCTTGGTGTGGGGCCTTGTGCTCTCGTGGTTTTGAGGGTTTATTTGCTCTTCTTCTTCTACCTATGGCGCAAGGGGAATTGTCTGGGGTAGGACCTAAGTTGGATTTCCATTCTGCTATCGGCTAGAAACCCTTGCTATAGGGGTCTCGGATTTACAACAATAATTTATTTGCTTAGAACTTGGAGAAGAACGAGTTGGGATCATTTGGGGGGCTTCGTCTGCCAAAGATTAATGGATGCCTGGAGAGGTGCAAAGAGAGGCCGAATGTGGTGATCCCGATGGAGATGCTTGTGGAAGATATTGAGTATTACTCATGACACTCCCTATACTGCAAGTTTTTGGGGTTGAAAATCTCGTTGCAATTTTTGGAGGCCTGGGCTCAGCGAACTTGGTTGCCGGAAGGTGAGATGGAGATTAGGCTCCTTGCAAACAACTATTTTATGGTTACCTTCGATTGCATGGAAAACAGGATCAAGGTTTTCGAAGGAGGCCCTTATTTTTACAATCAGGTGGGTTTGTTTATCAAGCCATGGCATGCAGGCTTCGATCCGACAGAGGAGATTCCTAGTAGAGTTCCAGTTTGGGTTAGATTACCGAGGCTTCCAGTCGAGTGTTGGTGTGATGATATTTTGCATTTGCTAGCGTCTATGCTTGGTAAGCCAGTGGGCTCTTCTCAACAGACACAGTTCAAAAAGGTAATGACTTTTGCTCGGTTCTGTGTGGAAATTGATTTAAGTAAACCCTTGCCAGACTCTCTGGAAGTTTGTGCAGGATATTATACTTGGATTCAACAGCTTGACTATGAGACTTTACCATTTAGATGCCGTTTGTGTCATGAGTATGGCCACTTACTACGTAGATGCCCATGGGCCAAGCCTTTGGAGGCCAATTCTTCACAACCCTACAGTAGCCTGCCGAGGGTGGACAAGGGAAAGGGCCCTATTCAGAGTATTGGTATTGGGGAGGAAGGATTTATTCCTGTTAGACCTCAGAATAGGAATAAGGGGCATAAAAGAAGTATGAAAGAGAGGCAGGATGAGGATACTCTTAATAGATTTGAGGTCTTGGAGGATCTTAGCCAACAGGAAGTAAATCCAGGTTTGGTTGATTTGGATCAAGGAGTTTTGGGTTCTGATCAGCCGGGGCAATTGGTTGAGCCGGAGCAGGAAAACCATCAAGTGGTGGGCTTAGGCTTTCAAGAGGCAGAGTTAGCTGGGGGAGGCTCTGGTCAGGAGGGGATTGATCCCAGGGTCTCTCTTGATCCACGGGTGAATGGGACCATGCACTTAGAATCTGATCTAAAGATGGAAGCTCAAAAAGATTTAGGTAGTGTTGTGGTGAAGGATAGTGAGGTTTTGTCTCATTCTGCACGGCGGTCTGGCTCAGAGGTGGGAAAAAATAGTAAGCCATCTCCTCATTTGGGTATATTGCAAAAAGATCTTAAAAAATGAGGGGCAGAGAAAGTTGCTAAATTGGGTAGGAAAAAGGACTTGGAGAAGATTAAATTGATAGGGGAAAATCTGGTGGATTCAGGGTCAGTCAAGACTCTGGATTCTCATTTCGCAAGCCCTTTGAAATGATTGTTTTATCATGGAATGTTAGGGGCTTGAATAGTGGCCCTAGATAAAAAGTTGTTCGAAATTTGATTAGATGTCAGTCTCCTGATATTCTCTTTTTGCAAGAGACCAAGCTTTCTGTGGAATGTATGATGGGTATTCTACCCAAACTTTGGATGAACGGGGAATGCCAGTGCATTGGTGCACAGGGTTCGTCTAGAGGGGTGGCATGCTTATGGAACCCTCAGAAGATTTGCCCTCAGTGGTGGGTGTCCTTCAAATCCTCTATTTCTATGGTGGCCTCTTGCTATGAATCTGGGGAGTTGGTTCTTTTTTCCAATATTTATGCACCTATGGATATGTAGGCCAAGCAACTTTTGTGGTCAAATATTCGTTATGTTCGAAGTATGGATCCTTACCTCCCGTGGATTATTGGGGGTGATTTCAATGCTATCACTGAGATTGCTGAGAAACGTGGTGGTACCAGGAGGTTGGAGGCTTCAACCTTTTTGTTCCAGGACAATATTTCTGCTCTAAATCTCGTTGATATCAAGCTCGGCAATGGTCAGTTTACCTGGAACAATTGGAGGTCCGGGGAGAGTTGCATCGCGGAGCGTCTAGATAGATTTATGGTGTCTTGTTTTTGGGTTGGCGATAGGTGGTCTTCTAGCTCAGAGATTCTGGACTGGAGAGGTTTTGACCATTGGCCTATAAAACTTATGATCCTTTCAGCTGGGTGACCTCACATGCCCTCCTTCAAATTCCAGCTTATGTGGTTGCGTGATCCTGATCTCCATGATTATGTTGCTCGGTGGTGGTAGGAGGGCAGACCACCTTTCGATACAACAATGTATGTCTTTTCTAAGCTTCTTCAGTTTGTTAAATATAAGCTTAAGCGTTGGAATATACAATGTTTTGGAAATATTTTTAAGGCCAAGTCTGATGCACAAGCTAAGCTGGATGGAGTTACGAGGGAGATTAGGGAGAAAGGAGTGACTGCAGGTTTGTTGCAGGAGGAAGCTAGGGCCTTGAAAGCTTTGGAGGAATGGGAATTGAGGGAGGAGATCTTCTGGAAACAAAATGCTCGGATTGATTGGCTGTAGGAGGGGGATAAAAATTTTGCTTTCTTCTTTAATTCTGTTAAGGCACGGAGTCATGGTAATTCTATTCCTATTTTGGTTACGGATAGGGGCGTGACTCTAACTTCTTATCAGAGTATTTTGATGAAGTTGCCCATTATTTTGCTTCCTTGTTCAGAGAGGATCTGCAAGGGAGTTCAGTTGAGGAAGTTCAGGTCCTCTCTTGTATCCCTCAGTTGGTGTCTAGGGAGATGATGGAGGATCTTATGGGTGAGATCACCCTTGAGGAGTTGGAGGGGATGATGTTTCATATGAAGAAGGGAAAAGCCCCTGGCCCGGATGGTTTCCCGACGGAATTCTTCCAAGAGTTCTGGGAGATCATCAAACTTGATTTACTTGAGGTGGTCAGGGAGTCGCAGTGGAATAAGCAAATGTTAAAGGCCCTGAACTCTACTTTTCTTGCGCTTATTCCCAAGTGCGAAGGGGTGGATAGGTTGAGCCGATTTCGGCCTATAGCCTTCTGCAATGTGGTGTACAAGATTATTTCAAAGCTTATTGCTAATAGGTTGAAAAAGTGGCTGCAATTTCTCATTTCGGAGGAGCAAAGTAGTTTTGTGGAGGGCAGACAGATTCTTGACGGGATTTTTATAGCTACTGAGACTATCCATTCTATGGAAAATTCTCGAGATAAGGCTATGTTTATCAAACTGGATATGGCAAAGGCATACGATAGAGTTAGATGGTCTTTTCTTCAGAAGATCCTAGCTGCTTTCGGATTTGGGGCGGATTGGATTCAATGGGTCATGAGTTGTGTCACGTCAGTTTCTTTCTCTGTCTTAACAAATGGGGAGCTTTCTAAGTTGTTTGGTGCATCTCGAGGAATTAGGCAAGGTGATCCTCTCTCCCCTTATTTGTTTATTCTGCTTGTGGAAGGCTTGGGGTGCCTTCTGAGAAGACATGTGGAGTTGGGCCTTATACAGGGATGGAGGTGGGGAGGGGATTTACCCCCTCAATCCCATTTATAGTTTGTTGATGATACTGCCTTGATGGGGGCAGCCATTATTCGGGAGGCAACAAATATCCGGAGGGTGCTGGATATGTATCTTGGAGCATCAGGTCAATCAATTAATGATGACAAGTCTTCCATCTACTTCTTTAATACTCCTGCCCTTATCCAGAGGAGAATTGCCCAGATTCTTCATTTTCAGATCGGGACTCTTCTGCTGTCTTACCTTGGGCTTCTTGTTGCGGTGGGTAGATTGGAAAGGGAGTCGTGGTAGCCTATCTTGGATAAGTTTCAATTGTGTGTTACTCATTAGACCAACCATTGGTTATCCTTTGTTGGATGGGTTCAGTTACTGAAGTCCGTTGTCCAGGCTCTTCCCATTTATCGGGGTATGCTTCAAGTGGCACCAAAGGGTTTTGTTTCTGAGTTGGACTCTTTGGCTAGACAGTTTTTATGGGGGGGTAATCTATTGTCTTCCAAGTGGAGTCTGGTTAGATGGGATATGGTTTGTTGCCCTAAGCAGTATGGTGGGTTGAGGTTGAGGCAAGCCGCGTTGGCTAGGACAGCTTTGGCGGCAAAACTTTATTGGAGATGGTGCACGGAGAAGGACAGGATTTGGGCTAGGATCCTTTCCTGCAAATATTTGCAGGGTGCTCCTGGGGAAGATATCCCCCGTTACTCCTTGGTTGGTAAGGGATCGACTATTTGGGCTACCCTCAAGAAGGGAGCGACTCTCATCAAGGATGGTTTATTTTGGATCTGTAGGCGTGGGACGGAGGTTCAGTTTTGGTATGATTCTTGGGATGGCCATCCTCCCATCCTCATTCAGTTCCCTGATTTGGCAGCCCTGAGTAGGTGTTTTGGTGATGCTGGCTGGACGATGGTAAGTGATTTTAAGGTGCTATCTTTTCAGGGTCAGCTTGTGAGTGCTCAATGGAAAACGCCCGAGGAGTGGCCGGTAATTGGTATGGAAGAAGATTGTAGGACTTTGCATAATATTCTTTCGGGTAGACTGTGCAATCCCCTAAGGGATAGGGATATTATCGCATGGTCACCTAATCCAAAAGGGAATTACACAGTTGCTTCAGGATATTAGAGGTTGCTTGCTCAAAGGATTTAGCAGGCGGAGGTCCCTTGGTGGAAGCGGGTTTGGAATAAGTTTTCTTGGCCGAAGTGTAACTGCTTTGCCTAGATCTTGGCCTGGAACAGGTGCTTGACCTGGGATAATATCCAGAAGCGTGGGTTTCAGGGACCGTCTAAGTGTATGATGTGTGGGAATGGTGTTGAGGACTCCTCTCATCTTTTCTTTCGGTGTCCTTTCACCTTACAGCTCTGGCACTCTTGGTGGAGTGTTTGGCAGGGTCCTTGTGTTCATGCCTCCTCCCTGGTGGATTTTTGGAATAGCTTGGGAAGACCTCCCTTGATGGCCTCCTTTTTGCAAGATGCTTGGCAGGCTGGGCCTATTTTCTTGTTGTGGCAGGTTTGGCTGGAAAGGAATAAGAGCATTTTCAGAGGGGAACTTTTGCAGGTTCAGCAGGTGTGGTCCAAAGTTCTTGGGATGATTAAGGGGACTATTCAAGCCAAAGGGACGGTGGAGTTGTCGCTTGTGAAGAAGGATGTAGAGCTGGTGGTTAGGTTGGGTATCCAGGGGTTATCCCCTATTGCGTCTTGTTGCCAAAAAGGTAGGCAGGTGGGGCAGCGTGTCCAGCGTCAGGGGAGATGGCAGCCTCCCCCTGCGGGCACTTTGAAGGTTAATACTGATGGCTCTTCCAGGGGTAATCCTGGTCCTGCTGGAGTTGGTGGGGTAGGCAGAGATTCCTTTGGTTCTGTGGTTTTCCTCTTTTCCATACATAAGGGGACACAGACTATCAACCTTATGGAAGGATGGGTGATTCTTCTTGCCTTGGAGAGGGCCTACGAGAGGGGGTGGCGTAGGGTTATCTGTGAATCTGACTCTTAGGTTCTGATTAATTTGCTCAATCAAGGGAGGACATCAGATGTGAACTGGCAGCTGGCTGTGATGGTGCAATAGATTTTGCAGATCGGTAATCTCATGGAAAGAGTGTCGTTTGTCCATATTCCACGTGAATGGAATAGGACTGCTAATTGTTTGGCCAAGTGGGCCTCAGAGCATCTGGAGGATTGGAAGATTGACGATAGGGCGCAGATCCCTCAGGAGCTTAGTCTGGATTTGGAGAGGGTTCTTGCTGAGGACAGTGGGGGTGCTGATTGATTTGGCTTCTGGGTCTCTTGGTGTTTGTTGTTCTTTTTGGGCTTGTGCCCTTTGCTTGGTTGTAATGCTGGCTTCTGAATTTCAATAAAAAAATTTACCCCTCTTTTAAATATATATATATATATATACAAATGAAGAGTGTATAATAAAATGAGAAACATTGCATACATAGGCAAGGACGAGGAGGTAGAAAGGTAGGACTAAACAATTGACTAACCCTCCAAAGATGGGACACTTGTGAGCTCACTTGAAAAGTTTGTGAGCAAGTGCCAATAGGTGTCTCAAGTGATGAGGACACATGTCTTAATGCTATGAAGTCAGACAAAAGTAAAATAAACCTAATTAAACTTAAGCTATGAATGTGAAAAGGTCAATCCTAGAAAGGTGATTAGCTAACTAGGTAAATAATGACTCTATTTACACTAATAATAATCAGGTAGCCGCCTAACACACTTTTCATTTAGACTAAAGTCTCAAATAGAGTCATTACTTGTATTATTTGTAGAAGCATACTAAAGGAACTTTTCAACTAGTGATGGAGGTCGAGTTAGTGTATAAGTTGCGTGACAAAAAGATAGAAAAAACTACCCAATTCAAGGGTGATTAACTAGGCATATTGTTGCTTGGCTATGAGAAGCTTGCATGGGGGTCGATAGTGTTAAGTGGATGGGTCTTTGCTAATTGTAGATTTGTGGCTTCTACACCCACAATGAAGGATGAAGGGTAGATGTGGGATATGACTTAGAAATTTCCACACCCCTTAAAAAATTGAAAATAGGTCAATTTTGGAGGGCACATTGAGTCCTCCGCTTGATGAATGTCATCAACAAGGGGCCACAACCATTGGATTCTCTAACAAATGGGAAATATTCTCATATACAACCAATAGAAAATGAAAATATAGACCCAAAAAACTACACAAAATCATCTAAACAATGCTAGAGACCTTGCAAAGAGGCTGAACAAGCCACAAATTTCCTATAAATAACAATTTCACAAACCTGCAACAATCAAAATAGGCTGGATAGGCCAAAATATGTCTGTAAATAGACGATATCTGACTAAAATAATAGATGGGAAGAGGGAAAATTGGCCCTCTACTATTGTTAATTTTTTTTCCTCTAACACCCAAGTAAACTCAAAAGCCAAACCAACACAAGATACAACCCCCACCACAAAGGAGACACCTCTGTAAGTCTTACATAAACAATAACTCTATTTTCCCCAACAACGAGAATGAGAGAAACATAACTTTAAAACAATTTCAAGCACAAGATAAAATCTAGGATCCTGACTTCAACGGACTCGGCAAACAATTCACAACGCAACTTAAGATTATAAAGCAACAGAATTACAAGCAGATAATGAACATAGCAAATAGTGGGCAACTCGCTTTATCATATTTAACAAAGGTAGCCTGCAACCGAAGTCAATGGTTATGGAAGTCGGCAGAGCCGAGCTAGCACAACATGAGCTTGTTACAGCCCTACTTAGGGTTCCCACGTAATTACAAGGAGGGCAAAAGACAAGTCCTCGACGTTGTCAAAACCTCCAACAGTGAAGCTTTACAATGCACTCGGATCATTACATAAAGAATACTGCTTGCTTACTTAGCCATCTCGCGTGTAACAACAATGACACCCAGTGCCCTTATTTATACTAAGTCGAGCAACTCCTTTCGTGGACGCGTGCCTCCCCAGCTGGCGTCAACGCAGGAGTGCGACCGAGTCTTTAATGCGACCGACATCCGCGTAAGGCAACTTCAGGACAACTTGCATAGACTTTCGCCACATACAGCAAATCGGAGTTATGACCTTGTCAGACGGAGTCAGAACCGACACGACTTTCTTATCCCAATAAGGCAATTACATATTGCATGCAAACAATCAAAATAATACATAATTCCATTTACATTTTCAATAAGAGACTAAAGCTAATTGTTTTCCTTCAATTTTTCTCAATTTCGTCTAATGATAAAATCAACTTAATTTAATTTCATCTACAAGCAATAAGAAAATTAACACTAATAGTTTAACTCCAATTTCACAATAATACACACAACAATAAAAACAATTTCTTTATAAAATTAATTCCATTTTAGCTATTCATGTTTTGCATACATCAAATAATACATAATATTCATTTCTTTTTTAAAATCATTTCATCTTAAAATAACTACTTGTGCATACCTCATTAATATCAATTTTTCTAATAAAATCATTTTATTATCAAACATCTACTTTAAATTCAACTTTCTCTTTTAAATTATAACATTCTACAAATAGTCTATTTCATGCATTTGCATACATCTATTATCAAAATATATTTAAATAAATATATATATTTAAAACATCCATTATATCAAAATAGCCAATTAAATAAATATATTTAAATATATATAATTAAATATGCATAATACATATAATTATACATATATATTATTTAATTAATTAAAAATAATTTACCATATTCAAATAACACTAATCATAAAATTGGTATGTTGCGACTTCAATAACTTTTATTTTCGGATTTGGGTTTTTCTAAAATTTTTACTGAAGGTGCACATCAGCCATACCCAGTTCGTACATTTTGAGTTATGATTAATTTAGTGACCCTCTATCTCTGTTGTTTTTTTTAATATAAATTTTTCTACAGGTAAAGATCTACTATTTTATCAGAGGATTTTATTTTCAGAGGATTTCTAAATTATCTATTGTTTCCTTTTTGAATTTCCTACCATTTTAAATTCATTTCCCTATAGAGGATCTAAGATTTTCACAATCCTTCTACAAAGGTTTCCAAAATTTCACAACAGGTTTAACAGACATCCCTTCAAAACATCAAATCAAAACCTCCATGAAACACATAGATCTTCTAAACTTTCAATTTCACAATATCTAAATAAAGTTTTTATAGAATTGTACAGATAATTTTTTAAAACACAAATTAAATAAACAAAATAAAATAAGGAACCTGGATCCTCAAGTTTGAATTGATGAAGAATGAAGTTGAGCCTTCGTATTTGAATTCTCAAGCTTTTCCCAAAGATTTCCTCTTCGAGAAGATATGCAAAAACAATTCCAGCCAAGAACTTCCCTGAAAGCCTTTTTATTTTTTTTACCAAAAACTTCACACAAAATTCCTATATCCATTCTCGTGAAAAAAAAAAAAACTTTTTTCTTCCCATTAATCCCAATATTTTTTTCGTGAAATAATCTCAAATCAAATCCCCTAAAATTAACTAACACTTGTTACATAAGATATCTTCTTAACCAAATATATTTTTATTATGCATTTACAACTTATCTTGCATGTAATCAAAATTGAACCATTAGTTCCAACTTCAACATTCTACTCAAGATCACTTTTTAAACTTCAAGTCAAAATTCATAACATGAAGAAAACAATTCTTTTAAAATATCTTATTTTCTTAAATTTAAATTTGCACAATTAAAATTAACAAATGCATTTAATTAAATATTCCCTTATTAGTATTTAGATCACAATATAATTTCAAAATAAATTTAAATAATTTAAACTATGCACTTTATCAAAACAACTTTAATTAATTAATTTATTTAATCAACAAGCTTAATTTAATTAATTAATTTATCCACTTAATAAGATAAATTTAATCAAAAGATTAAATTACCTTACCAAATGAATTAAATTAAATTAATTAAATTAAATAACAACTTTTAACAACTTTAATTTAAAATACATAAATTAACATTTAAAATATTTAAACATTAATTTTCACAAACAATCTCGCAAGATAATAAATTATCAAACAACCAAAGACGACATGACACTACGACAAACCAACCACGAACTGATGACACACTGTGACTGGGTTTGTGGTTTGACAAGGGAACCCCGTTACTATTTCCCTATCAACATTATCGTTGGGAAAATGGACACGCTTAGACCTGTGAAGCCAGGTGGAGACGATGTCCTGTACCTGCAATCCTGCAAACAAGACGAATGTCGAACATGCATATAAACATAGCAGATACACCGTAAAGAGAAATCGCGAAATCACAGGGCGCTCACATGCGAGTGATGTAATCTCGTCCTCTTCACCAATACAATCACACAAAACTAACAAGAATAAAGCATCCATAAATCATCATATAAATGTACATCAATATTCCCAAATAGCAACTACGTTAATCCATAAGCATAACATAAATCATAAGCAACACATAAAGTATCATCACATCAAAGTATAACATCAACATCGCTCTAATGTCAGCAATCATAAAATAATAACAAGGTATCAAGATCTACCATAATAAGATATTGTCAAACATCATAAGCAAATCTAAATACATAGTAGCAACAACTGGACGGGCATTACATTTCCAACTTTTCGTAAAATAGGCACATAAGCGCAAAAAATTGCAAAAAATCAAAGTTACTAAAATTGATGAAATGAAAGGTATTTTTCATTTCCCAAGCCTTTTGGATGCAATGGTAGTGTCTGTTTGGATCCATGATGCTCTATTGATAGGGATATGTGTGAGAGACACCTTGATGTGGGAAGGAGCATGCTCTCATGACTCTAATACCATGTTGGAGAATGCCAAGATCAAAGAGCTCAAATTGATAACCTTCCACAAGTAAAAATATGGGCACAATAGTATGTCTATCAATATAAAATGAAGAATGTAAATATAAAATGATGATCATTTCTTACATAGGCAAGGTAGATGAGGTGAGAAGGTAGGAGACAAGTGTGTGAGCAAGTGTCACATATGCGAGTAGAAGGTGTATCAAATGATGAGGACAGGTGTCTCAATTCCTTGAAGTGAGACAAAAACATGAAAAATGTAAGTAGCTAGGTGTGAATAGGTCATTTCTAAGGTGATATCCTATCTAGATAGATAAAGACATTGTTTACACTAACATCTTATTTATGTACCTCTTCCACAACTTTATCATCTATAAAAATTTCACGAGCCTCTCTTGTAGTTTCAACATCTTCTTGTTCACGATCTTCTTCTGCAACTTCTTTCACCACTTTCCTTGTGTCTTCAATATGACAAGTTGCTACAACTTAATCTTTTTCTCTACACCACTTTGTTATTCTCATTTGAAATTTTATGCTTATTTTATTTAACTGTTGTCACTCTCAACTATCATTTTATCTCTTAATTTTCTTTCTCTTCTCACAAGTATAAGAACCTTAGAATCCATCCAATGAAAATTTTCATTTTATTCTTTCTCTTTTCCATCTTCACAATATGCAACCTCTCAAAGCCTCTACACACTCCTTTTACCAACTACCTCGGGTTCTAGTGAAAACTACCTCACATTTGGCACTTTATATGCACATTCAAGAACTCCCACTCTAATACTATTTGATGCAAGAATACTCCCCTTGCATACATTCTCACAAGAACAAATTAAATCTTCCTACAAAGGATACTCTCTCTCAAAAGCATACATGCCCAACAATTGCAATTTTCACATAAATATGAAATGAAAGCAACTCCATTAACTTTTCAAAATATGATTGCAACTTCTACTATAGTAGCAAGAGCTGCAAAATATTATTCAAATAAGAAAATAATAGCACTTAAATTCCCTCAAACTCACATAATTTGTACTCTTTGCAACTACACAAGATAAATGCAAATAACACAACTTCATATTTTCATTTAATAAAAATATTCAAATCTAAAATTAGAAACCAACAAGGGTCTTAAGATCTCATCTATGGTAGCAAGGGTTGTTATACATCAACTATATGGACACACATGTCTGGATTCGGGCTAGAAGGAAAAAGGATGCAAATTCATTGCTAGCCAAAGTTACAAAACTTCAAATCAATTGAACATCTTGATGTTAAATCTATTTTTCTTTAGCTCCCAACCTTCACACACATCCAACACACTTCAATATTTTGTGCATTGATGTCCAATATGCCTCCTTTGCTATATGCTTTCATTCTATGTTTCTCTTCATCTTCACTCCATCCCGCTAAGTCCTAAATAAGCTATTTTTTTTAATTTTCAATTTAAATATGTTTTCAACAATTCAAAATAATGTAACTTCCATTTGGATGCCAAATTTTATGCTTCTAAATTATTCCCCAAAATCGCATATGCCCAAATTTGAAAATTATATTATTTTATTAGTTGAAATAGCATAAATCACTAGTTATGATGCTTATAAGATTCTAGGATGATTACCATCAATATCCATGCCTTATTTGTCCATTTTTCATTTAAAAATTATCATTGGTACTACTTGACATGTGCATGATATAAATTAATTGATTTTCTAGCCATCAGTGTAGAAAAATCAGAATACAAGGCATCTAATTTGAGTGCTCCTCCATAATACATACTAACTTGTCATAGTTGCTTTTTGAATTCAAATTTTATGTCCTCCATCAATTTCCAACACCCGATATGTGTGAAAATGTTGAAAATTAAATTCCCACGGTAACTATAATTGAGCTCCTAATTATTATTGGTAACAATAAAACTATTAATCAGATATTAATGTTGAAAATTTATTAAACATAAAACAAACATAATTTGTTGATGCAAGATTTCCCTTGCACACAAGATGCTCTAGCATCATTATCATCCCATGCAATGCTTATCATATTATGTTTTGATCTTGGTCATTTATATATTATGTGCTTATGATCCTTATCATGCTTCCATGTTGCTTTTTTATGACCCTCATCTAATAATCCTACCTATTTGGAGCAACCAAATTTACACGTGTTTCCATAATAATATCTTAGTCATTTATGCTTTCAATTCTTTATCTTGCTTCCAAAGCCATGTTATTAGATTGAGGAAACCATGACTTCTCTCACGCTATTGTTTTTTTGCATGCCTTAACATTTTCATAAAAGTTATCTTGTCACATTAGGGACACCATTCCTTCCTCTCACATGTCTTGTCATGTTCCTAATATTTTTCTTATCACATTAGCTATTTTGTGCTTACATACCTTATCACTTTCCTATAGCTACATTGTGGACACCACAATTTCCCATATTATATGTACTTACATAATTCTTATCTTGAGTTTAGATCCCTTTTTATATTGTCATTTTCCTATATTCAAGGCAAATTTTGTTTGCTTTGGTGCCTATCTCCAATGTATATGGTTTTCACACTTATCATTCAACATACCTTCCTTATTTGTTATATGATGCTTACCATGACAATTATCATGTACTATATATGCTTACATGCTTAGTTATGATTATATTACACTTGTTTTTCATGCATCATTTTCCCTCTCCATTAATTCCTTGCATGATGGATGCAACCAATTGAAGGGGGCATATATTGTCACCAACACTCCTATGCCAAGATTGTTGACAACCACATATGCCTATATAAAGACTTAGATCACCACACTTATATGGATCTTGATCACAATGACATGGTCATACCTAAAGTGTTATACTATATTACTATTGTTGCATTGGATAAAGTATTTTAGTACCACTTTCTATATAAGCATAATTTATGACCACACACACACACTCTCTCTCCTCATCTTTCATGGATAGTTGGATTAACTTGTAACTGTGCTTATTCTAATTGCATGATAAAATCTACTCATTACATATCTTCTATTTATCTTACAAGTTCCTCTAGAATGCTTAGACCAAGGAGATGAACACACAAATATTTTGATATGGGTCCAATACTTGACTAGAACCCACAACCTTTTATGTTTGAATATTTAATTTTCATGTTGGTATTCATGTTCATTTCATATTCAAATGCACCTTAAAGTAGGGGCAAAATATAATGGTGAAATTTGCACACCTATGATAATTCTCATTTAGTTTTGGGCTCATCTTGATGGAATGGCAATAGAATTACAAGTAACATACCCTTGTGCGAAGTTTTACTTAATCCCCAATTTATATCTATTCCCATTTATGCACCTCCACACATTTCCATATATTCGATCGTATCCTATCCCCATTTACACCCATTTTCACACATTTTCCATAGTTACCAACACACGTTTCCATACATCTATTTTGTACCTCAAAATATCCATTTATTTATTTATTTGGGTCAGTTCCAAGGAGCTTAGGATCAATCTTGAGCCACTTGGAATTAATCCCAAAATTCAAAATTACTAACTCTCTCACCCCTTTTCACTAGTTCTTGGGAGTTGATTTAGTACACACTACATGTTAATTATTATACCTTAGTATTTAAAGGCATTTAATTTCATAGGAAAATGTCAAAAAGAGAATCAAAGAATGAACATTTTGATTTGGGAATTAAAATGAACACATCTACATCATAGTTAAAATCTACACATAGGCTACTACCATACTTGTATACTATCTTCCATATTCACCGGGGCTACAAAGTAAGTTCAAGAGGGTGGTTGATCAAGGAGAACTTGAACCTTATATTTAGTTGTCTCCAATAAGATATTTCTAAATACTACAGTCTTTGTACAAATTCAAATATCATAGAATGAGGTGAAGTTGGTTTTAGAATTTCATAGTCTTCTAGATTGATTATGTGTGTCACATGATAATTTTTTGTGTGAGATCAATTCCCTAGAGATCAAGTTCAATATCAAGGGGCTCAAGTTTAAACCACAAATAACTCATGAAATTTTTTGATTCTAAGGCAGTATGCATCCTAAAAGCATCAATTTGGAGATGGTGATAAAATAAGTTCTACAATCCTTAGCTTCCACATTTCATCATCAAACTAAAAACTAGATACAACTATCTTTTACATTTAATTTTTAAAATAATATTTTAATTTATCATTCTCAATTTTGATGAATTATGCCTAGAGATGCAACTACAATGATAGCAAGGAGTGGAGTGTAATGAGGTGAGCATATTAAAAAAACTATTAAAGAGTTAACATATAAAAGTAAAAACTAAAACACAACCGACATACATTTGTTAAAAACTAAAACACAACCAACCTATATTTGTTTAAAAAATTAAAGCTATAAAATGACTTTAGTAGATAAAGTAAAATTAAATTAATTTCATATAAATAAACTAAAAATTATAATATTAAAAAAAAAACACATGAAACATTGTTTAGATAAATATTAAAAATGATATTCATATAAAAAAAAAAACTATTTAATGAAATCTAAATAATTTTTATTTTTCATTTTTTTTAGTAAAAGGCAAGTGATGCCTATATATATATATATATATATATTTATAAAATAGATATACAAAAAGTGTGTTTCAGATTGCTAGCTGAAAATGACAATATTACTTAAATCTATGCATTCTAGACCTACTGTATCCAAGAACATAACAATACCGAAACATGTTCCTCCAACCCCTGTGTCAAGATAGCGATGCACAACTAATATTCCCCGCAGCATATTACATACTTGTTTAATCCTACCCCCTGATTACAAACTTAATAGACTTAAAACTAATTACATCAATACTTTAGGCCCAATACAAAATAGGTGATACTCAATATAAAGAAAACCACATTTAACACTGGGAGTCATATAGTATCAAAATTTTCCAAAATTAACACACTACTGCCTTCATTCTTCCATATACATTGGGAAATTATCATCTTGGCCTTCTTCCATGTCTGCTACAGGATGAAATTGAAATGTTTTGCGCATAGGAGCCCTCACATCTTGGTCTGCAACACTTTCTAGAGGAGGACGAGCACCTGAAACAATGTATGCCTGGGTATCCACTTGCAATTGTTCCAGTTGAGGGTTATTATCAGTGAGCAAGCAAACATGAGACCTCAAGAAAGCAACTACAAAAAAAATCTCTTTTATGTCAATTTCCAAACTAGCACAAAAATCCCTGCAATTCATTCTCAAGGTCTTCAAAAAAATTATGTCATTGTTGTGTTGGTAGGCCAATTTTATTGCATCATAGGTATCTTGATAACCCTGGCACTACTTGAGAATTTTTCATGGAAACAACCCACCTATGATCCCTTTACCCTTGAATAGATTGTACCCTTGAACTACCATTAGCAAAGCATTGCCTTGAAGGAATTGATCCCTAACATACTTTTCAACAATGTCTTCCAAATCCCTTAAATACTGGCAGAAATCCATCAAATTTGACATGAAAATAGAAAGCACCTGAGATGGCAGTAAGATCCTCCTCGCTTCTCGATTAATTACCTCAATGCTAATCATATTTGGAATGCAATCTTCCACCCGCAGACATTCTAGCTTGAACAAGATGCCAAGATCTTCATGCGTTAGGAAGCCCTCGAAGGGATTTTCCCAGGCCCGAACCTTCATGCAAATATGAATATTCCACAGTTGGTTAGCCATTTTGCAAGCGAACAATGTCTCTTAATACTCACCACCTTCAGAAAACTGTCACCAGTTCTCCTCCCCTACCACCCACGATGGAAACACAACAACTAATACTCCTTCCCAAGCCACAGAGCGCCACGAGTTCCCAAACAAACAAGATAAAAGAACACTGAAACTAGCCCACATGAAATGTTTAAATGACAAATTAATCATCGAGGGTGATTAAATGTTTATAAGGGATGACTAAGTAATGATTAAGCAAGCCAAAAAATCCCTTTCCCAAAGATTCACACACTTTCCAAGCAATAAAATCATGTGAAGCAGGTGCATCAAATTAAATTATTTAACCTAAGTGCACCCCTTATCATTATGAAGCTGAGTACCTGCAAAAACAAAACTATGCTAGACATAAAAACTGGCAGTAGTGGAGTGTCCTTCTCTTACATGGAGATTTGCATTAGCAACACCTAAAGTATCTCACGTGGAAGCTTCGTCATCAACTCACAATCACTATATCACCCACTTTATGCCAAATCATTCTAATGATTTGAAAAAAACATCATACTCCCACATTTTATAGTTGATCTATATGACCGATTATGAATGAATGACACTCATACAATCTTGCTTTGATTCAATTAAATTTTGTAAAAGAGGATAGTCTTTTGCAACATCACTATTGCCTGGAAATTTAACCTCTTGACACTCACAACCCATACTTGCAAGCTTGTCTACTAGCTTGTTACATTCCTGATATACATGTGATATTTGAATTTCCTTAAATGAGTCCATTAACAACCAAACCCTCCTAAGAATGTAGCCAAGCCTCCAATTATGAATATTTATTACTTTGCAAGCGTTGATAATTAGCAAAGAATCCCCTTCAATATGCAGGTTATTTAAACCAAGCTCTTTTGCCAATTGCAGACCTTGTAGAAGTGCCTTTGCCTCTCTACATTATTTGTATCATTAAATAAGCTCACTGCTTTTGCTACTAACAATGAACCTTTGCAATCATGAATACACATACTTGCCCTTGATAATCCTGGATTCCCCCTCGAAGCACCATCAAAATTAAGCTTGTGAAACCCTGAACAAGGGGGCTTCCAATGAACTTTGGATCTATCAAGCTTTTCCTTACAAATATTCTACTGAGCTCCTACAAAAGGCACTGAAATGTGCACCCAACTACTTAGAAGCCAAATGTTCCAATTAGTAAAAATGGAGGTGTAGACACTTAAAAATGTCTCAATGGATCACATTGGCTAACTAACATCATTTCGTCGTAAAACCCATCCTCTTTTTGCTTAATTGATTATATTAGCCTAGCTATTTAATTAATTGCCTCATTTTCATCTATTAATCTAATTGACCTAGTTAGTTTAATTCTTCCCCTTTCATGCTAACATTTCATCCTATTAAATTGAATAAATCAAATTATTTAATTTAATCCCTAAAGTCCTCTTATTTAATTAAATATCATATCACTTCCCTTTCCATTAAATAAATAATTTTTTTAATGAATATCCTAATTCCCCTAATTTGCATAATTGAAACTTTATTTAATTATCAAATTACTAATAAATCTAATTTGCCCCACTTGCAAGGAATATGAATATTCTTCCTTTGCACATTCCTCCAAAAGGAATATTCCTTCCCCTTTTGCACTTTAAAATTTTGTTTTAATTTTCTAAATATTTATTTCCCTCACCCATGAAAATATTCCAAAGAATATTCTCTTTCTTCACTCATTTGAAAAAAAAGGAATATTCTTCCTTATAACAAACTCACAAGACTTCATGTGCAAGTTAACTTACAAGACTTCATGTGCAAGTTAACTTACAAGACTTCTTGTGTAAGTTTTGAAAGTGTGTTTGTTTGGATGAATGTGAGCCCTTGATTAAATATCATCTTGCATCCTCAATTCTTGTTGGGAATCCATGATCTATGCCTCCATCTTCTTTCCTTTTTGACAATTGATTAGCTTTTTCAATCTAAGCCCTTCATTTTTCATTTGCTTTCCTATAAATAGGTCACTATTTGGAGACAAATGGATCCATCTTTTAACATCAAACTCATGTTGTTAAAATCACTCTTACTTGCACTCACATTTAGCATAATTTTAGTTTATTTTAATTGCACCATATTAGCTTAGCTTCTATTAATGGCTTCTATGATAACATAAATGCATCCATTTAGTATTGTGTAATTAGGGTTTGAATCTTTTTTAGCTTAAACTTCATTTAGAGTAGATTTGCATATACCCATATCAATCATCTTAGCATACATCGTGTTAAAATAGCTTGCATCATGTTCATTTAGCTTTAAATCATGTTTCATCACACATCTTTCATTAGTTTCGTTGATTATCTTCAATAAAATTGATCAAAATAAGTTCATTATCCAAAGGATTGGGAAAGGGTCGCCATTCCACATCAATGCGACACCACTCCCTAATAGGATAAGTTTCAATGTCTTAGATTAGAGGTTTGTCAAGCTTTCATGATTTATAATGTTAGTTTTAATGGATTTTTTTATCTTTGTTTACAGTGAATGATCTTATTGGGATTGATGCGTAGTGGGTTAAATATGCCTCGAATTCATATGGATCGGATGTAGTTAACCTATACTATGTCATTGGTCACAAGAGGAAACATTCTTATTATTTCAAACATATGAATTGACCACCTCTGAAATATGCTTTTCCATTTTAAACTGAATCTGTTGAAGTGAATGATTTTGATTTTTGAATATCCTCCTATTACGTTCCCACTAGATACACCAAATAACTATTGGGGGAGTCACCCTCCAAATGCAAGCATATAAAGATGTTCTATAAAGGATTGACCAACTTGAGAACAAATCCCATAAAGAATTAGGCATTGGAAATGAAATATGCAATTTTATTTTAATGAAATCCCAACATTCTTGAGCTAACTTACAATTGACAAACAAATGATCCACATATTCAAATACCTCTTGACACAATACACACTTGAAAGGCTCTGCAAATCCCAGCTTTTGTAACCTATCACTTGTTAAGATTCGATGCCTTAATGCAAGCCATGCAAAACTTCCTGCCTTAGGAAGCGTTATCGAAGTCTAACAAAATGAGTATGCTCTATGGGATTGATCCTGACTTGTGTTTGTAATAATTGAATTGTAACCCTCTTTAACAATATAATTCCCATCTTTGGAAGGAGCCCAAAATATTCTATCAGGGTTATCCAAGATAAATATAAATCTCTTCCCAATTTCCTTATGTAGAATAAGTTTTTGATCAGAAGAAAGACTTGAAAGAGAGAAGTCCTTCCATGAGACTTTTCCTGATGTAAGTTCTACTAAACCAATATAATATTTCAATTTTGTGCCCCATTCCGTTGATAAGATTTATTCTGCAGACTGCAATTCCTGAATGGAGAGAGGAGGAAAGCCATTCCACGAGTCTTTCCAAAATTGAACCTCTTCTCCATTATTAACCTCCCACTACAAATAAGGAGTAATAACCTATCTACAAGCAACAATAAAGTTCCACATAGCTGATCCATTTGGAGGATTTGCAATCATAAAGATTTTGTTTGAGTTGTCATTATCCAAATATTTATTCTGTATTAAAGTGCACCATTTCAACCCTGGTTTTTTATACATTTTCCATGTCAACTTTGCCCTAAGGGCCATATTTCTTGCCGAAATACTATGTAATCCAACACCCCCACTATATTTATTCATGCACATGCTATCTATAGATATCAAAGGAACTTTCCTTTTCTCATCTATGTTCCCCCTCCACAAAAAAAACTTTTAATAATTTTCTCAATACTGTGAATAACACATTTTGGTGCTTTCAAAACAACTAAGTAGTAACTTGGGATGGATGCTAGAAAAAAATTAATCATCATTATGTGGCCAACTAAGGACAACCACCTAGCTTTCCGTGTAAGAATTTTGGACTTTATTCTTTCAATATTTTCTGCCAATACTTAACTCTATCTATACCCATGAAGAAAGGAATGCCTAGATATGTGCAAGGCAACTCAGCCTATTGGAAACCCAACTCTTCAATCATTTTTCTTAAAATGGAGGCCTTTGTGTTAAAAAAGTAAATCTTGGATTTATTGGCATTAACCTTTTGACCTAAAGCTGAAGAGTGTTTCTCAAGAATTTGCTTTACCTGCATAGCTTCTTGCAAAGATGACTTTCCAAATAACACTGTATCATCAACAAATAAGGAGTGTGTGGCTACAATATGTGTATTTGGGATAGAAATACCCTGCCATAATCCTTGATTATGCAATTTTTGAATTGATCTACTTAATGCTTTAGCCATTAATATGAATAAAAAAGAGACAAAGGATCTCCTTGTCTAACTCCTTGAGTGGAACTAAAAAAACCAATTGGAGAGCCGTTTATAATGACTAAAAACTTAGCCCCTGCTAAACATGATCGGATCCATTTGCACCATCTGTAGCTGAAACCAAATTTTTGCAACACCTGAATCAAAAAATCCCAATTCACTCTATCATATGCCTTCATCATATCAAGTTTAATAATGAAGGATGGGATATTGTTAGACTTAACAAAATGCAACATTTCATGGGCAACTAATTCTCCTTTCGAAGTTTCCCTCCCAGGCACAAAACCACCTTGTTCCGGTGAAATTACTCTTGATATAAAAGGCTAAATCCTGAGATAGATGGCTTTTGTAAAAAAATTATATATTGTATTGCATAGTGAGATTGGCCTGAAGTCTGCAAAAGTTTTTGGCTCCTTCACTTTCAAAATAACAACAATGTGTGTAGTATTGAATTGCTTAAGCATTGTCCCTATTTTCCTTGATTCCTCCAAAGCCAACAATATATCAATACTTATAAAATCCCAACACTTTTGGAAGAATAAGGTTGTGAACCCATCAAGACCCGACGCCTTATTAGGTGATAAAGAAAAAACCACCTTCTTGACTTCCTCGAGAGAAAATGGTCTCAATAACCAGTTACTATCCTCTTTTTGAATTAATATTGGGATGCTTTCTAAGAGCTCCACCCCTTCCTTAGTTGATTTTCACTTAGAAGCTATGAAAAGAATCTAATACCCTTTGATTGAATTTCATCCTCTTTTGTAAACAACTCACCAGAAACTGAACTTTGAATTGAGAAGATAGTAGCAAATGACTTCTTAATTTGAGCCGAAGCATGGAATTTTTTGGTATTCCTATCACCCTCTTTTAGCCACAATTCCCTTGATTTTTCTCACCAATAAACTTCCTCTCTTGCCACAAACTCTTCCCATTCTGCTTGTAATTTCTTTTGCTGCTCATAAGAATTGGCATCTAAACCTTGTGCTATAATCTTTTCATTGATTTCAAAAACTTATTAAAGACCAATTATTTCTGGTGAAAAATATTCTCAAATACATGAATATTCCAATGCGTAATCTGTGATTTAACATAACTCAATTTCTTACATAATTGTAGCATTCTAGACCCTTCACAAAAGGAGCACTAACCCACCACTATTGCACATTAAGTGCAAAAAATGTGGATGCCTAAACCACATTTTGTGAAACTTAAAGGAAGTTTTGACCTTAGGAGCATAATTATTTACTTCTATATCCAAAGATATAGCATAATGATCAGATGCAACAAAAGGCAAAATTTGTGATGAGAAAACCTTTTTACCCAAAAACCAATTAGGCGTAGTAAAAAATCTATCTAACCTTTATGCAATTTGCAAAAAACCTTGCCTCCTGTTAGTCCAAGTGAACTTCCTATTTTGTGACACAATATTTGTCAAGGAATTATCTTTTATAAATGATGCAAAATCCTCCATTACTCTGACTAGTGAAAAATGCCTCTCTTTTTCTCTTACAAGTTGGTTATGGCATTAAAATCACCTACTACAATAACCTTCTCATTCTTAATCCCATCTAGAGCTTGTGTAATCATTTCCCCCAATTGTCTTTTATGTGTTGTAGTTGTTGGAGCATAAACATTAAATAAACAAAATTGCAAGTTGAAATGTGAGATTTTCAAAAGCTGCCAATTCTTCTCATTAGAAACTAACTGTAACACAACCATCTTTGGGTCCCACAATGTGATCATACCCCCCAAAGCTCCTTGTGTAGGAGAATGTACTAACTTCCATTTTTTCCATTTACCTACTGATGCTTCATACACCTTCTTAGAGGTTTTAGTTTCTTGTAGCTAAATCACATGTGCTCCACAAGCATCAATCTATTGCTTGATACGAGCTTTCTTGTCAGGGGCATTAATGCCCCTGACATTCCATGATAGAATTTTCATTGGTATCGAGGAGAGCAACATGCTCTCCTCGGTCGTTTGTTAGCTGAACACAATAATTTACTATCTAACGTTGTTTGCACCCCTGCTGCAATTTCTTCTTTCATCTTTGTGACATATGACTTCCTTCCTCTTTTACCTGGGGTTTTCAAAGGCACCAGTTGAGAACTCAACGTTTGTGAGATTGGAAAAGTTTGCGAGTAATCAAAAACCCCCAAACACTTGTCATCTGCTAGAACATTCTTTGCATCAACATTTCTATCAACCACAACAAGATCTGTCGATTCTACTAAATTCTCCTTCTCCCTAGTTATAGCTACATTATGAGAATCATTTAAACCAAACAAATATCCTTCCGAGTTACCATTAAACCCCTTTTTAGAATCCTCTAGTTCAAAAACCTCCAAACACTTGTCATCTGCTAGAACATTCTTTGCATCAACATTTCTATCAACCACAACAAGATCTGTCGATTCTACTAAATTCTCTTTCTCCCTAGTTATAGCTACATTCTGAGACTCATTTAAACCAAACAAATATCCTTCTGAGTTACCATTAAACCCCTTTTTAGAATCCTCTAGTTCACCCCATTTTAAAGGAGACCGAAGGATTTCCAATGACCCAGATTGCTTAGTGTTGACACTTTCATTCATAATATCATCCACAATCTCTTCAATTAATTATGAACCAACAAAAAATAAAATTTTATCAATAAAATCTTCCAAATTTCTTGTCTTCTCCAATCCCTCTACTTATGACCTTGAAACCAACTCCAAACTTGTACCGTGAGGAGCTTCCTCGAGAGGATGTGATGCAAAAAAGTTTGAAGCATTAACTAAAATCCTCCCTCCATTGAACACTAGTTTCTTTGTCATATCCTCAACTTGATTGAAGGAGACAACAAGTATAGGATGATCATATAAATGCAATGACTATGAAAAAAGCTTACCCAAAAAATATTGCATTTTCAACTTAAGTGCAATTTTTTTTTTATGTTTCATAATTAGGGTAGAAGATTTAATCATTTCACTTCTAGCACAAAGCTTTCCTTTATGATCTACATTGACCAGTGATGATTGAGGGTTAAAAGCAACATTTTATTCTACAAGTGTGGAAGATGGAGATGCTAGAGCCTCATGCCCTTCTACAAATTTAGTCTTGTGTTTGTAGGGAACCATTTGAAGTCCTAACATTTATGAGCTCTCCATTGCTTGACAATCTCCTCTACAACACTCCAATTCATGACAATCTCCACTAGTGTACCCCAAATCATGGCATTTACCACAAGCATTCTCTGCACTTTCAACAATCACATTTTGAACCCACTTTCCATATTTTGAAACAAGATGAATTTGGGATGGAAAGACCTTAGTTGCATCTAATAGGGCACAAAACCTAACTGGTTTTGAAGGATTTAAAAAAAAATCCTTATCATGACAAAGAAAAATCCCAATCTAATCTGCCATTATTTCTATTAATTTCAACTCCCTATATTTCAATGCAAGGTCTTTTAATTGAATCCATGAAGGAACAAATTTAATGACTAAATCTTGCGGTTTAAAGTTTGGGTGCTAAGGCTGTAAAAATAAACCAAAACCCTGAAACACCCAAGACTTTACTCTAAAAATAACATCTCTAGACTTTACTCTAAAAATAACATCTCTATATGATTTTTTCTGAAAAATGTACAACGAAAATACCCCTAGCTTTATCAAGGTAGAAAACTTTGCCAACCCCTTCCCATTTAGCAAACAATAAATCCTACAAAGCGTTTAAATCCAACGATAACTGCCAAAACTTACCAACTAATACCCTAAGGCAAAGATCTTGGATCAGGGGTTCCAAAAGATCATCAGGAAATGTAATCTACACACATTGCTTAGGTACCTGTTGATGATCTTTTCATAAATGATCCAAAATTGCTTTCTCTTTAGATCCTTTTTGACTTGACAACCCTCCTTTTGGAGACTCCTTTTTCCTCCATTGTAAAGTCAAATTCTTATTGTTGACTGCCTTCTTCCTTTTGTTTTTTGAAGCTTTCTTCCTCCTTCTCTACTTTTGCTGACATGCAACTTTCCCATTAAAACCCTTATTCTGTACCTCTTGCCGACCAGTTTGCTCTTTAACTTGAAAATAGTCTTTCTCATGATCTTTACCTCTTTGTTTCTCCTCCTTACTGTGAACAAACCCTCTTTGCGCATCCTCCTTATTCTGAACAAACCCTTTCACTTGCACATCTTTATTTGCATGTAATGATGGCTTCTAAATCTGCCCTGATTTATTCCCATCTTTATTTTGAGGCATACTCTTTTCAACATCTTCCTTTCTCTACTTCTCTTTTCCCACTTGAGAAGCCCCTTTTGCACCTTCATTTCTATTTTTATGCAAAAATGGCTTCCCATTATTCCCTGATATCGTTGGATTGAAGGGAGCACCTCACAAATTTGTACCCACATGTGAAGCAACTTTGCCTTGCTTATAAGATCTAAGATC
>VDFB02000017.1:288790671-288932351 GCA_007258455.2 Sequoia sempervirens
TTTGCTATCCAACATAGATTCTTAATGCCCTACTACCCCCAAGGAAATGGTCAAGCTGTAGCGTCTAATAAAACCATCCTAAAGATACTAAAAAATATTGTTAATGATGTTGGTTGTGATTGGAATTTGCAACTAAATCCAACCCTATGGGTTTATCAAACCAACATTCATACGCCTACAGGTGCCACACCTTTTTCCTTGGTCTACATATTTGAAGTTTTTTTACCTATTGAAATTAAAATTTTCTCACTGCAAGTATCCTTGAAAGGCATGGTTAGCAATGAAGAATATCAGGTGTCAAGATTGAATGAGTCAAAACTCTTAGATGAAAGGAATTTGAGCGCATTAAACCATCTTTAGGTTTATCAGAATCGACTCAAAAGAAGCTACAACAAAAAGATTAAAAATAGAAACTTTCAAGTTGGTGACTTGGTACTTAAAGAGAATCAGAAAGTATAACTGAATCAAGATGGAAAAGGTAAGTTTGAACCCAACTGGTTATGTCCATTCATCGTCACAAGTTATGGCTCTGGAGCTTATCAATTGGCTACTCCTAAATGAGAACCTTTAGCCAAACTGTTGAACAACAACCATCTTAAAAATTTCTATACTTGAACACATCAGAGTATCCTAGCAAAAAAGCTAAAAGAAGCAAAAAAACAAAAAATCAATAAAAACAATAAAGAGAAATAAAATACTCTATAAGTGAAAACCACTTTGTGGCTCTTCTAGGATAGGTACCATAGTAAAAACCTAGCAAACAGGCAGTACGTTTGAATAAGACCTGCATCTTTATTTATCAGCACCATCTGAAGCATCCACCCATCCATCTCATAATAAAACATGTCACCAACCATGGCTCGATGAATGACTAAGTGTCGAACCTTGTTGCACCATCAACATCCATCTCCCCTAATGAAGGTAGTCTTGTCTCAAACTAGGGGCAACTTCTAGAAACTGGTAGCAGATTAGATCCTTGTAAATCCCATCATGGTAAAAAAACTACCAAAACCAAAAACATCTAGAAAAAAGAGATCAAAGCAATCAAAATCAAAAACTATGCTCATGCTGATTAACTACGGTCAAACTCTGTGGTGTCATGTTATAACATAAGGCGGACAGGACTTATGTCCAGGATTCCACTTGAGGTGTTTATCATGCTTTCAGGCAGCAATCAAAAATTCGAATCCAGAGCAGACTGCAAGCAGTGTGTCAAAATAAAGAAACATGCTATAGATTAAACCAGTGGAACTGTGAGCATGGACCCATGGAAAGGCCATGTCATAAGCCCAGGAGTGACTGGGGGCCTTTCTGGATTCAGACCTAAAATTGAAAAGAAGAAAACGAATCCAAAATCTTATCAAGAATCCAGCTTGTTTGTAAAATGATGAGAAAACAATTAAACTAGCAATCAAAGATGTGAAATGAAAAAGATCCTACCTCCATTATCACTAACTACAATAAAATTTTCATCCATAGTAAACAATCATCACACTCACCCTTTGACAATGCAAACAACAAACAAAACAAACATCAAAATCAAAAAATCCAAAGTGAGGATTGAAATGATTAGAAAACTATCAAGTGAAAACAATGCCTAAGTATAGACTACCATACCTAATTGAAAATCATATCAACAATCCTAAACATGAGTCTTAATGGATAAAATGTTCCTACAATAGACATCATCAATAGACTTCATCATGAAACATCAAAACAACTATGGCAAGTGATACTGCAACATTGTTTATCTTTTTAGAGTCTTATCTTTTTTATTTAACTTAATACCACATTCCCAGGATCTCTCAAGGATGTCCACTAAGGATTTAGAGAAGAAGGAATGGTGGCATTAACTATTGATTTATGTTTGTTCTATTTGAAAGATGTTTTTGAGATACTACCACAAAAATACTTGCTTTTTTTGTGTGTATGGAAGTTGTTTTAAGACAATTCATGTAGAAGTTGCGTGTTAGGTACTTCATACCTATCTATGTAACTAGTCTGAATTTTTTTTACACAACTCAACTATATATTCTAATAGGGTTTTCGTATGTTTTCTATAAGCAAGAATATTCTTTGTGTGTCGAGTCAAATTTCACACAATGGATACAAAGCCACCTTGGTTATTAATACCTTGGTGCATCGTGTCTATTTGCTACATCAAAAGGATTGTTAAAAGATATGAAGCCTCTATGCAAGCAAAAGCAAAACTCATCAAAAACTAACAAAATCAAATGTCTATCCATCTCTAAATCATACAACACTTCGTCTGACTAACAACTCCATCCTACATCAAAATATCATTAGTACCACATGCATCCTACATCCACAGTCTCATCAGTGCATATTAGGACCACACATAATAAAACAGCATGTATCATATGACATTGTCCAAAACGCATACATTGATCATCATCCATAGCATATACATACATCATAGTAAAGCAATAAAAACATCACACATCATGTATAATCATACATTATATATACATGATATCATCATCCATCATATATCAACATCAATCATATACATAATAAATCATCATTCATCACATAGACATAATAAATCATTCATCCATCCACATCATATGCATACATCAGAAAAGTACAAAAACATGAACATGCATATATCATCATCCATAATCATCACATAACAATAATAAAGCCGCATCGAACCATGGTATATCTCATATATATCATCAAAAATGAGAATTTCAAGAACATCATAAATTAACATGTGTGATAACATATACAAAAAAATATATATACAAGGCCTTAGTTGGGCCGATGAATGTATATACAAATCATCTCTACGAAATCTCTAATATAATATACATAACAATGATCGAGTACAATCAATCCTACTGCCCATCCGGAGGTGGGGACCTCTGATGCTCCTACCTCGAATGAGGGGAAGGTTGCGGCTACTCACGCTTCCTGATAGAGTAACCTCCTAACTCTACCCTATGTGTGTGTTGGGATCTCCAAAATGAGGTCATCGTTGAGCTTGAGGAATGAAAGCCTCGTAGAGAGTTTGATAATAGGTAACCCTCTACACTGGTTGCTCTTGCTCAGCTTGATGTTGAGCCATAGGAATCGATATGGCCAAGGAAATCTTTGTAGACAATCTAAGATGCCTCTCTGTCACTAGCTCCTATCGAGCTGCATCCCTCTCTTGCCTAAAACCATCTCTTTCTAGTCTCATCGCATCCCACTTCGCAGTCAAAGTTGCAACTCGTGCCTCTGCAACCTGTCTCCTGACAATCTCTACATCCCGAGCCACTGTCAACTGTACAATTTGTGTCGCCGCTGCTGCATCCCCATGTGGAGGAGGAGGACCCTATGCTTGATCCTGCTGCATAGGATCATCCTGCTCATCTCATTGTCCATCCCGCCTTGCTCTATCAAGCTGCTCAACAACGATCCTAACTCATTGTCTCTCACCCCTGTGGCTAGTGATACCTACTCTTCCAACAGTTAGTGCACCGCCAGTAGGATCTATAAATTAGAGCGGAATTCGACGAGCCCACCATTGATCATAATCTCATGTAATACCTAGGTTCATTGGTCCTACAGATCGCCACCATCCAAATGGGGGAAGTGCTCTAAACTCTAAAATTGTTGCATCACAATCACCATGGAGCCCCCACACTATGACCTCTTGGGTAGTCCTCCCAAAGCAAGCATGGTAATCATTGAAAAAATCATGATTGTCGCTCGCCAAACTGGCGAAGAACTTGATCTAGTAGATAACACTCGAGTAAAGAATGAACATGGTTGATTAACCAACAAGTCTGCCGAAAAAATGGAAGTCGCTCCTAGTCATTGTGCCATGCATCACAATCTGACCATGGCCTCCAAATAGAACCAGACATATCATACATAACACAATGTCAGTAGGATAGTTGGCCCGACCAAGTGTAATGAAGAAAATTGACATATTTGTAAGAGTACGAATCCTCTGGATCTCGATCTAGGACACCATCAGGTCTAGTAACTGGAATATGCTCCTAGGCCCACACATGCAATAATGTGACACCAATGAAAATGGAACTACCTCCACGATAGGAAACCTCGTGCATATCTCTATATAGATGAGCAAGGAGACAAGGGTCCCATGCGTACCTAGTACCATGCTCGAACATCTGCTCAATACATATACCCCAACTGACTGGAAACTGTCTACCCTATTGATTAGGAACAATGAGCCCAAAGACCAAAGCACATAGAACTAGTGAAACAAGATCTACACTACCAATAAAAGGAGACAATTCTATCTTTGATTCCACAACTCAAAGACGCCTAACCTCGAGAACTCGTCGTACAACATGGGTACCCTATCTAACACTATAGGTAATGAGCTCTCCATGAATTAGAACATAGAGAATCCTCCATACATCCTTTAAGGTGATGGTGGCCTCACTAGTCAGGAAGTGAAAGGACAATGACTCAGAATGCCATCTCTCAATGAGAGCGGTCATCATCGCTATGTGGCATCTAATCACCAGCATGTAGTAGATATGTCATAATCCCACAACATCTAATACATCTTGCTTGAACTCATGAAAACTAGTGATCAAATCGAACAACTCGTGCAGTTGTCGCTCTCTCGAGTAAAGCAGTTTGAGAACCACCTGCAAACATTCAACCCACAATGTTAATAATTTGCCACAAAAACACGAAACAAACCTATTGCAAACAAACTGGCTCAAAATTCCAAAAACAACAAAAGCAGTTACTTTTTTGTCAAAACTAATCAAGACAGTCAATAGCGGACCTATTTTTGTCAAAAGTGATAAATAAATTCAACTGTGGTAAAAATAGCAAAAGTGAATAAATTCCTCAAAAGAAATTGAAAAGAAAAAATGAAAAATGACCAGCAAACGAAAATTTCATGAGCCAAATAAAGAAGCAAAACATTTGGAAGCATGTGAGGGTAGATTCGTCAAAGGTTTGAAAGAAAAAGTGGCATAGTTAAAACTGTCGGAAATTACGTTAAATTCATTTAAAAGTAAAATCATAAAATTACGCTATCTAAAATCTTCTCTGGCATTTTATTATCTCCAAAAACTTGAAAAGAGATGAAAGTAAAAATAGGTACATACTGCTAATGCCATGAGGCCTCCCAACTGTAAGCGTGCCGGAGATCCTCAACAACATCATATGACTCGACAATCATAGAATCAAAGGAATCTAAGACAAGATTTACTAGAAGTGTTGAGGAAGATACAATGGTAGAATTAAATATATTTTTTACCTAGGAAACCTCCTAGGTGCTTGAATTAGGAGCTCTAGGAACATTTGACCCCTAACAAGGGTCCTACTCAATTTTTTCATCTCATCGGATTGATAAAACCTTGTGGTGAGCTTTGACTTCAAAAAAATATTTTTTCACACTTGAAAACCTCTTGAGGGGGCAGCCTAAGCGTCCTACCATCTTTTCGCTGATCATTGGGGCACAGTGGGGCATATAAAAATTTTCAAATCTTGATCCTAATGTTGAATTCTTCGAAACAAAGCAACCAGTACTTTGTCTCAAAGAGGGGCAAAATATAGACATGTAAAAATGACCTAACGCTTATCACACATCCTAAATGACATTTTCTCATCATTGGCATCATTATCACCTAATATCACTGCATTTCACATCATTTACATCAAAAAAACCCTAATTTCCTCTATTAATTGAATAATATATTATATTATTTAATTAATTCACTTTTTCATCTTTCCCATGTGCCAATTGGGTGTCATAGTTTGGGCCTCACTGGGCCAGATTGAGCACATGGGCATCCCCATTTGAAGGAGGTGACACTGGCTAGGACATCATTCTCGCCATCAAGGCAATCTATTTGTATGAGGGCATCAATTTTTGAAGAGAGGAGAGTGGATAGATTTGATGCACGAGCTTCCTCTCTCAGTAATGGATTGGAGTGAAAATTGGTCGCACAAGGGAAATATCTTCAAGCTTGATTCAAGCATTAATAATCACACCATTTGGCCATTATAGAGATCAGAATAAGGATTAGTTGGCATTGGTATGTGTGGCTTGACAGGGGAAATGAACAGGAAAGGACTCGATAATGGCGATAAAATACGATTGGAAGATATCTTTGGTGAACACTTGGATAATGTAGTACTGTCATCCGTGGAAGATTAATTTCCACCTTCAGTTAGCCATATAAAATCGATTAATAGTGGGAGCAGGTGCTCAGGTGTTTATCCAACCCAAGTTGGCAACTCATGGGAAATAATGGTTGTTGCCCTATATTTGGTGATGAGGTTGGCAATTGTGCTTATAGAAAATGAATACTCCGATAAGGCTGAGGAGCTCCAAAAAATATTCAGCCTTATTAGGATTCATCTATGACCAGAGGTTGAAGAATATATGCCTCAACAAAGATATTCTATGTCTAGAGGCGGTTAGGATGGTGCTCAAGAAGATCTATTGCTTCGCGAGCAACCGAACAAGCGAAAACTTGGATATTTCATCGTGCTTTCTCGCCTCTCTCCTAGACTTGAATCTATCAAAGGTTGTTGTGGTTATTGTGGCGTAGCTAGGTGTCGGGATTCCCTGGCTAGACGACATCAATAAAATGTTTCTGCAAGGGGTGGAAGTAGAGTGGCATCCTTTCATTCTCAACCTAGATGTGGGAGGCCTGGCTCATCACAAGCATTGGGTGACCATTGGATACAATTTCATGTGTCACAAGTTGGGTTTGCATGAGGTTGAGGGCATCCAGTGGTGTCGAGAATTTGCAGAGCTAGTGAAGTCGTGCAGATTTTATGAAGGTGACTGACACACTGGGTGGTGATGGCTACTTTTTTTTATTGAGGCTTGAGATTATCATCTAAACTGGGGATAATGGTGTCTTTTTACCAGTGTCAGCTCATATTTTGGGATTTGGGAGTGTGGGGGTTTGGGATTTATCATGTTGTATTTTGGTTTTGGGGCTATAAAGCATGCTAATCTATCTTTGCCTTGCAATTTTATGAGGGCTGAAATGATGTAAAAAAAAATTATGATATCAATACAATCCATGCAGCCTTGGTTGCATATTACAAATAAAAAAAACTAATTCACTTTTTCATCATTTTCGACTAATTGAATAAATTTCATTTATTTAATAAAGTCCTAATCTAACTTTATTCCTCTTGATTAATTAAATAACATAAGTATGTAATTATGTCACTAATTTACCCTATTCCCCTAAGTCAATTAAATTATTAAATACTTAATAGTTTAATTAAATCACTTTCCCCTGAACTTGAATAATTAAATTAATTATTCAAACATCATTTGAAAAGGTCAACAAAACAAATACAACTTTGATTATAAAAGTCAAATATGACTTGCACATTCAACTCAAAAAGGCTTAATTAATTAATTCAATGAATTAATTACCCTCACCCACTTTTATGATTGAGTAAATCATGACCACCGATTGCTCACTCTGATTGGCTAACTAATTCATTTATTTCCTAACTAATCCATCTATTCTTCAATCCCACTGAAGGCTCAATCTAATATCCTCAATTCCACAAATTAGGTAATCTATTTCCTCTGATTGATCAATCAACATCCTTAATTGATTTGATCACATAAGCTAATTGAGCAATCTAATTCTTCTCAACAACTTTCAACCATTGATCTTAATTCAACATTTGTTATGATCTTGCATGTTCATTTCAAAACGTAAAATCTATATAACAATCCTCTTCATCCTAAAAAATGATCAGAGAATTGACATCTTTTGTGCAACGAAGTAATGCTAAATTTCCATTAGATTTCTTGAGAGATTTTACACGAATCTTCGATCACCATTCATGCACATTGAAGCTTTTTCAAGCACACAATGGAGGCTTCACATTGATACAACGTAATCCAACATTATTTGTGAATACACTTTGACATGAGATGGGTAACAATATAGTTAATGGAATTCATTGTTTTGTTCTTTGATTTCATTTCTTAATTTCATTGAATTCAATTATCTTGTATTGTTCATTTCATGAGTAATGAGTTTAGGAATTCATAATCTTGTTTTGAATTAAGATTAGTTCAATTCATTTATGTTGTTTTCTTATATTCTTGATTTCCCCCTTACACAGTATGTAATCATGTATCCATCTATATGTAAATTGTAATGTAAAATGTTATCTTGAATATATTTATGTAAAGTTAAATCATACTTATATTATTGGAATGATTCTTTGATTATGTAATGGAAATGTTTGGATAAAGTTATGTTTCAAATGATGCATATATATTATTGAATAGAAAAGAAAAAATTATTCTTTATTACATTAGATGCATAAACAATTTACATGTGGGTAAAACTTAGTAAAATTACTAGGTAGAACAATGGGCATGTTACAACTTCTATGAATTTAGATGGGGTAAACCGTGATGATCCTCCTAAAAAGAGTGACCCACCACGTGTTGAATCTAGTGATACTCCAAGTATGGCACTTGTCATAGTCCCTTTGACTAGTTATCTGCCTTCCATATATGATGAGCAACATTGGGATGCAGACAACTTGATTTAGGTTGGCTTGCATGTGACATACTCTTCCTTTTTTTTCATGTTCTTTGTGATTGCATGTATTTAATGTGATCCCTCATATCGTGTTGCTTGGCATGTATTTATGTTTGGGATTTTTCTTTGGATGATCCTTGTTATTTTGTTGGTACAAAGATACAAAGGAAGCAAATCTATCGTGACATTCTTCTATTTGTATCTACATTCTTCTATCTATCGTAAACATTATGTTTTATTTTATCTTATGTTTTTATTTTTGGGGACAATGCAAGGCATCGATACATCTAAGTCTCTTTCATATTGACCCAAAATATTTTCTTTTATTTCACTCTCTACATATCATTCTTCCTTTGTGTTCATTGTTCTACGAGTATTTGGGGAATGACGATGATTTTGAGCTCTATTATATCACTATAGAAAAGACATACGCTGACCCCAAATCCATAGATCCCTTATGTGTTATATTTTGAGATTGTATGTGGGGGAAACCCTTCTTCATGACACAACTTTATTTGAAAACATATCATTAGCATAGGGATTTCCAAATAAGCTATCATTTCCCTTTTATCAATTGGCATTTATCATTTCTACTTTAAAATAATTTCTCACAACGTGGTGTTTTCCTTTAAAGTGGGGGCATAAATTGGCATTATTTAATTTTGGTATTTGCACCTCCTAAGCTAAGTTTCATTTTTACTTTGACATTTTGGCTTCACTTTTGTTCACAGGAGTTAGACTTAGTGTAGCGTTGGCATAACACAATGACCATTTTGTGGCACCTTATCAAAGTTATCAAGGGGTATAACTTTTGGTATGGTTGATGTATGGGAACACACTTGTAGACTTGGTGTGTTCATCCCATATACCACCTTTTTGTGTGTACACACCTTGTAGACCTAGTGCGTGTTTCTCATTTTGTCTTTGGGGCTCACCTAGTGTATACTAGACTGCACTAGCCCTTGTGAGCGTATTTTATGGATGTGGCATAACACAAATTGCTAGTCCATCCTTTTTTTTCCCTTTTACATTGGCTTTGACATTGTATGATTGTGTATCTTGTTTTACTACACATATATTACATGCATGTGTGTCCTTGTGCTTATGTTGGTTTTCCATGGGATCTTCGATCCTGGGGGTTTAATCATCGTCCTTTATCTTTGTCATCCTATCTCATTAATATTTATGCACTTTGACCCCTCTTGACACATATTTGTCTACTTTAGTGTGAATCTGAGCATAAGTTCATACTCTCACTAAAGTGGGAGCTAAATATAGTGTAGGAAATTATATACATTTACAATTTCCCAATATGTTTGGGTCCCTTAATTTATTGGACTTAATTAAGCTTCTAATTTTGTAAATTATGCATTCTAAAGCCTTATTTTTCCCATTTTTTGAAAGGAGAATTGACATTTAATAAATGCAATTAATAAATAAATCACCATGAAACATCTGTGTCCCAAACTTATAGGCCAAGACCCATTCACTTATGGGAAAATGGGTCCCCTTTAAGTCCTAAGACCCATTTTAAAATATGTCTTTGGTGGTATTTTAATGATTCAAATTCAATTTGTAATTATCGGCTTTTGAAATCTAAATTTTGGGAAATTAGATAAACACCTATAAATGTAGTCTTTTTATCATTTGAGATCTAACACTTAGCAACACACATGATCTAATATTATCAAGACTTCATATGAGCAAATATTATTGTCAAGAGCATAATTGAGCATTCAATAGAAGATTTATCAATCATAAATGTTAAAGAAAATCAATATCCTAACATCATGTTCAAGTCTATGTGTGTTCATATCATCTTGTGAAGGCTAATATGCATTGTTGATCCTAAAGAATCCAAATATTTCAAGTATCCAAATCCATCAAGAAAAGCAAGATCAAGTTCCTTGGAGTGATGTGTTTGACTTCAGTCCTCTAAGGGAAGCCATTGAAGGGTGGTGAGTTACAGTAATCAATTGTTCATTCATCATTTCCTTCTCCTTTGTCATTATATTTCTATCAAGGTTTAATTACCAAACTTGGGGCTTGATCAAGGCAAACCCCCATAAAAACAAACAAAATAAATTTTCCCTCTTTGTGTATGTGTAGGTTACAAGTTGAAGAAGGAGTGGAAAGATCTTGAAGAAACAATTTTACATTATTGCACAAGTTGTCATCATTGTTGTCAAGCCACAAAAAATTAAGTTGTAGAATTTATTTCTGATTTTTTTATAGTGGGACCAGTGTCAAACTAAAGCTAAGATACAACACTAGAGGACTGCCAAAAGATATTTTAGAGCCCTAAACTGACACCCATTCACCCAGGGGTGAATGATCCCATTTGCACTCCTCAAAACAAGTTTCTGGTGACAAGTACATGTGTTCAAACCCTTCTCATATTTTCCTAGAAAGTTTTATAACAGTCTCTGTATTTTCGAGAATATGCATTTTAGGTATTAGGTCGTATTGTTCATTTAGTTTGAGCATTGCGAATTATTTTAGTTTGGTTTTAGATTTGTCCTATTGTCTTAAGGACTGAGATCCAGGTTTGGTTGACTTACCATTGAGGTTGAAAGTCAATCATTTCACCTTGTGATCTCTTTCCTAATGAAATATGTGGGGAAATGCCCCTATTAAGATCCCCAAGATTTTATGAAACAACACAATCATCATAAACCTTTTTTAGGGATCCCTTTTCCTCCCATTTAACTAAACAATTTTGATATGCCATGTGTCGATGCGAGGATACCGGTTATGGGCCGAATTATGCTTGATCCATGAGGAATTGAAGCATAATGAAGCAACCAATACTCAAATCTCAACAAGATCAGTCAATCAAAATTGAAAGTAAACATTTTATCAAAAACCCTAACATGCTAATCTTATGAAAGCTTTAAAGAAAACATCTCCTCTAATCCATTGAAATTTATCCTATTATGGAATTGGTGTCGCGTTGATGTGGACCGACGACCCTTTCCCAATCCCGTGATAGTGAGCTTGTTTCAGTCGATTCTATGGAAGAGAATCGATGAAACCATGATGTTTGGTGTATGAAAATCCTAAATTATGCACAAAATAAACATGATGCAAGCTAAGTTACCATGATTTTATGCTATAAGTGATCTAATTATGCAATTGCTAAGCTAATCTAAGCTAATTTAAGATAAAATGATGCTAAAAGATGAAAATCCTAATTTATTTACAAACTAAGATGGATGCATGGAAGCCATTAATGAAAGCTTGAATCTATTATGCAACTAAAATGAACTAAAAATAAGCTAAATGTGTGCAAATTGAGAGTTGGATGTGAGTAAATTCAACAGCATGACTTTGCAATAAAAGATGGATCCATTTGTCTCCAAATAGTGACCTATTTATAGGAGAGCAAATGAGAAATGGGTGGTTGAGATCAAAAAGCTTAATCAACGGTTTAGGATGAAAGGGATGAGAGGCATGGATCATGGATTCTCATCAATGTATGAGAATGCAAGATGTGGAGAGATGATAATCGAGAGCTCTGAAATTGCCTTAAAGCAAACACATGGCTGCTCACACGGTGTGTGAGGAGGTAACTGAAACTTTGGAAGTTAGACTGAGATTTGATTGAAGGAGAGAGTCTTCATTAGGGTGAGAAAAGATGATTTTACAAATTAAAACAAAGTTTTAATTGTGCAAAAAGGATAAAGAATATTCCATGGGAATATTCCTTTGATTAGAGGAATAATTAGTTTAATTGCTAATTAAACAAAGTTTAATTGCTAATTAAACAAAGTTTAATTGCTAATTAAACAAAGTTTAATTTATGCAATTAGGGGATTAGAGGAATTATAAGATATTTATTAAATTAGATGATTTAATAAATAGGGGAGGGGTGATGAAATGATATTTAATTAAATAGGATAGGGTTATTTAATTAAATAAGATGACTTCTAGGAGATTAAATTAAATATTTTGATTTATTTAATTTAATAAGATGAAGTGTTAGTGCGAAAAGAGATGAATTAGCCTAATTTAATTAATTAGGCCAAATAGATGAAAATGATGAAATTAATTAATTAGATAGGCTAATTGAATTAATTAAGCGAAAATAGGATGAATAAAGAGGAAATTATGTTAATAAATCTGATTCGAGTGTATGACATTGATTAGGACATTTTTCAGTGTCTACACCATGTAAGAAATCATCCCAATCAATTGTAGTGGAAACATAAATGTGAATACCTTGTTGTCTTGAATCATGAGAAAAAAATGATGTGGGAACACTCAATACTAAAGAAGCAGATGAAGGGGATGTGATATCAGTGTAACGTAAAAAAACCAATGAAGAGGATAGAACTCCAAGGTTCAAACAACCAAACTATATCTCCTTATGCATGTCGAAGGTATTAGTGTCATCTATACCCAAATCATCATTAAAGTCGTCAAAACCAAAGGAAGAAAAGGAATAATATCTAGAATCATGATCAACATGACCCATGGCAATGATGTCTCTACTTTATAAATATTTTATGATCATGGAATGTGGTGTGAACTTAATTGTTTTTCTTGTGCCACTATGTGTAATATGACAAATGTAAAGGAGATTATTGGATAAGGAAGGTACATAAAGTACATCATTGGATGTTCCTTCTCCAATTTCAATAGATCATTTTTCAAGACTCCACATATAGATGTTATTCGCCAACAATATTGGTGGGAATGAATAAGGCTCAAATGTAGAAAACAGTTCTTTGGATGCAACCATGTGGTGTGATCCTCAAAATAAAGAAGTCACTTGCATGATGTGTTTTTTGTAGAAGCAATGAGTGTCATCCCCTTATTCTTATCCTTTCCTGAATATGTGGATGATGTGGATGGAGAAAATGAAGAACCACTTATCCTAGATTTAGGTAATTGAATTTGATTTTATTGAAGAAGATTCCTCGAGTCATTAATTTCCTTTTTATCATATTGTCGTTCTTCATGCCCTGGTCTCTTACAATAAGTACATTTGGGTTTCTCCTTAGAAGTTTTCATCTGATGAAGTGTTGGATTTTGATCCCTTAACTTGATCCTTAGTTTGTTTCTTTCCCTTAGATGATAGAGCAATTAATTCTTGATCTTTTGAAGAGGCGATGTCATCTATAGAGGTTAACTTAGATTATTCTCATGTGATTCTATCTCAAAAATTCTCAAAAGAAGGTATTGTATGTGTTGTTCCAAGAGCATCTATTATAAAGTAGAAAGAAGAAGCAAATATTTGATAATAATCTTTTAGCTTTGAAAAAATCAATAAGGCACATTCTTTGTTTGTTTTTATTTTACAACAATCCTTAAGCTTTAAAGAAAATAAAGACTTAAACTATACCAAGAAATATTCAATAGATGGAAATGAATTAGGGTGTACAATATTTTTAATTCAACATCCAATTGTAGTATTTTGAATTTATCAATTGTACCAAAGAGATATTTAAGCTTGTCCCACATTTGATTAGGAGTTGTACATTCTGAAATATGGAATTGCAAGTTATCAAAAACATAGATACCAATGATTCCCATTGCCTCATCTAACTTGTTTCAATAAGTAAACTATTCAAAATCCCTAGTAAACTACATTTGTTGTTTATTGATCATTTGCCATAATCCCTTATATTGAAGTTGTTGTACTTTGACTTTCCATGTGTGGATATTATGTGGCGTTAACAAGTCAATTTTTTGATCCATGATGAACACAAAACAAGGCACTTGAATTGTGCCTTACCAAACCCCCCAAAATTATATTATATCTGAATATTGACCCCCCAAAAAGATGCAAGACAATATTTAAAAGATAGTGTGAAGTTTGGAAGTCAAATCGTTTGTTTATAACTCATAAAGATTTTACAAATATAGAAAAAATGGGATTTCCAAAAAATTATTTTGACTACAAATCTAGAATCCTTGCAAAATTTTGATGAAGTTTTTTTTTTTTGTCATTTTTTGACAAACAGGATGAAAGTTATGTCTCGTCAAAAATTGCACAAATTACATTAATTTTCAGAGGTTAGAAAACATATTAAAAAATAATAATTTTGAAATCGCCTCAATGCTACTTTCTTCGACATGAAAAGAGCTTTCCAACGACTAATCACACTTAAAAAAAAAAACTCCATTTGCAAGTTATGCTTGAAAATGAAAAAAAAGACATCTTTTACAAGCTTTGATGTTAAGCTTGACTATTAGAAAATCCTTTAGCAATTAAATAACCACTAGTGGTTAGATTGGCAAAAAGGTCACAACTTGCTTTAAAATTGACAGTTACAATGAAAGTAACAATAAATGTCAAAAAAATAACAAAAAATATGTAACTATATCCTACATTGATTGAGTCTTCTTGCCATTGGAGGGCATGTGGAAAGATGTTGGAGGGTGTTGATGGTGGAGAAGACTTCTCTAATCCATTAGTTGTTGATTATTGAGATATTAAGGCCTCATTTCACTGTATTTGAACTTGGGGTTGTGAAGAGTACTTAAAAGAAATAGTGGGAATGGTGTGGAGATCCAAACTAAAAATATCATGGAATCCTTCCATTGCATTCCCAAAGTTCACAAGTAGCAGCAAATAGTTGGTCGAGAACAAAGCCAAGGTGCCTCCTCATTACTTTGTTCACTATGGAGCTTCAAAAGCTGTCAAGGAGGTTGTGAATCTCTCTCAAAAGGAAAAGCGCTAGAAAATCCAAAATGTGAACTTTGGCAACATATAGAGAGGAGGGCATTAGAAATGATAGGCTAGAATTGGAGCTTTTGAGTGAAGTTGAAGCTCGTGTGTTTGGTCTCCCACAAACTCTCCCTTTCTGGTGGTCTGCTACTCTTGATGGAGTTGCATTTTAATTTAAAACAAAGAATATTAGACAAAGGAGTCTTCAGGAGGGTCGCATGGGAAGAAGACCAATGGATTCACTTGTTGAAAAACTGAACAGGAACTCCAATACACATGCACTTCTTTAATCTTTGCAAGTCGATTTGGAACAAGATGGTTGGCCGCAATTGGTGTGAGATGTGGCCAATAACAACCAATAGCAATGCACTAAGCAAAGTGTGAGGAGGCTGGTTAAAATGTGAAGCGAAGTTTGGATGTGTGATATGGAGCAAAAGATATCAATGAAATGACTTGGGCACACCAAAAAATATAGGTCGAGCCTTGAGAATGGCTTTAGAAGCTACTAATCTACACGTTCAATGAGTAATCTCTATGAAAAACAAAGAAACCCCTACAAATACACCAATAATATCACCTACAAAATGCCAATAAACCCTCCAAATTGCAATTTTGTTCTGCAACAAACAATAGAAGTCCTCTAACGAGGCCGAATAGGCCAATATTTTTTGAAAAAAAAATCACCAAAATAGAAAATGGGAAGATTGGTAGAGGGAGAATTAGTGCTCGGCTATTTTTTTTAATTTTTTACTTTTGTAAATATGCATAAAAGCCCAAAAAAATTGCAAAAATTCAAAGTTACCAAAATTGACGAAATAAAAAGTATTCTTCATTTCCCAAGCCTTCTAGACACAATGGTAGTGTATGTTTGGCTCCACGATGCTCCAATGATAGGGCTATATGTGGGACTCACTTTGATACAAGACGAAACATGCTCTCATGGCTTAGATACCATGTTGGAGAATGCCAAGATCAAGAGCATGAAACAAACTTTCACAAGTGAATAAAATAAGCACAATAATATGTTTATCAATATACAAATGAAATTTGAAAATGAGGGAAAAAAATGGCGTTTCTGAACTTTGCTGGTCAAGCTAGGGCGCCCATGCCCTAGCTTGCTTTTGGTTCTTCCTGCTTGTGCGCCATGGGGGGGAGTTTTCTGCATTCAGGGTGAGGTCTGCTGTGATTTCTTTCCTTCTTTCTTGCCCGTCTTTGGTGTGCGGGGGTGTTGTTTTGGCCAGCGCCATCTATTTTTTTCCTGTCCCTTCTCTGTGCATTTGGTGGCCGGGTGCATTTTTGTGTGCTGCCGACAGGGGAGGGCCTCTTTGCCTGTAAGGCCCATGTGGGGTTGTGCGTGTTGGGCGTGTGGGGGTGTCTTGTGCATGGTTGTTCTTTGGTGGTTGCGTGTTGTTTATTTTGGGTGTTGGTTTATCTCTTTTGATGCTATTAACTTTGGTGTTTTGAGCGTGCCTATGCACTTACCCTTATTGGTGGAGGTTTGTGGTTTGGAACCCTTGGTGTGGGTCCTTGTGCTCTCGTGGTTTGAGGGTTTATTTGCTCTTCTTCTTCTACCTATGGCACAAGGGGAATCGTCTGGGGCAGGACCTAAGTTGGATTTCCATTTTGCTGTCGGCTCGAAACCCTTGCTACAGGGGTCTCAGATTTATGACAATAATTTATTTGCTCAGAACTTGGAGAAGAACGAGTTGGGATCATCTGGGGGGCTTCGTCTGCCAAAGATTAATGGATGCCTGGAGAGGTGCAAAGAGAGGCCGAATGTGGTGATCCTGATGGAGATGCTTGTGGAAGATATTGAGTATTACTCACGACACTCCCTATACTGCAAGTTTTTGGGGTTGAAAATCTCGTTGCAATTTTTGGAGGCTTGGGCTCAACGAACTTGGTTGTCGGAAGGTGAGATGGAGATCAGGATCCTTGCAAACAAGTATTTTATGGTTACCTTCGATTGCATGGCAAACAGGATCAAGGTTTTCGAAGGAGGCCCTTATTTTTACAATCAGGTGGGTTTGTTTATCAAGCCATGGCATGCAGGCTTTGATCCGGCAGAGGAGATTCCTAGTAGAGTTCCAGTTTGGGTTAGATTACTGAGGCTTCCAGTCGAGTGCTGGTGTGATGATGTTTTGCATTTGCTAGCGTCTATGCTCGGTAAGCCAGTGGGCTCTCTTCTCAGCAGACACAGTTCAAAAAGGTAATGACTTTTGCTCGGTTCTGTGTGGAAATTGATTTAAGTAAACCCTTGCCAGACTCTCTGGAAGTTTGTGCAGGATCTTATACTTGGATTCAATAGCTTGACTATGAGACTTTACCATTTAGATGTCATTTGTGTCATGAGTATGGCCACTTACTGCGTAGATGCCCATGGGCCAAGCCTTTGGAGGCCAATTCTTCACAACCCTCCAGTAGCCTGCCGAGGGTGGACAAGGGCAAGGGCCCTATTCAGAGTATTGGTATTGGGGAGGAAGGATTTATTCCTATTAGACCTCAGAACAGGAATAAGGGGCATAAAAGAAGTATGAAAGAGAGGCAGGATGAGGATACTCTTAATAGATTTGAGGTCTTAGAGGATCTTAGCCAACAAGAAGTAAATCCAAGTTTGGTTGATTTGGATCAAGGAGTTTTGGGTTCTGATCAGCCGGGGCAATTGGTTGAGCTGGAGCAGGAAAACCATCAAGTGGTGGGCTTAGGCTTTCAAGAGGCAGAGTTAGCTGGGGGAGGCTCTGCTCAGGAGGGGATTAATTCCAGGGTCTCTCTTGATCCACGGGTGGATGGGACCGTGCACTTAGAATCTGATCTAAAGATGGAAGCTCATAAAGATTCAGGTAGTGTTGTGGTGAAGGATAGTGAGGTTTTGTCTCATTCTGCATGGCGGTCTGGCTCAGAGGTGGGAAAAAATAGTAAGCCATCTCCTCATTTGGGTATATTGCAAAAAGATCTTAAAAAATGAGGGGCAGAGAAAGTTGCTAAATTGGGTAGGAAAAAGGACTTGGAGAAGATTAAATTGATAGGGGAAAATCTGGTGGATTCAGGGTCAGTCAAGACTCTGGATTCTCATTTCGTAAGCCCTTTGAAATGATTGTTTTATCATGGAATGTTAGGGGCTTGAATAGTGGCCCTAGACAAAAAGTTGTTCGGAATTTGATTAGATGTCAGTCTCCTGATATTCTCTTTTTGTAGGAGACCAAGCTTTCTATGGAATGTATGATGGGTATTCTACCCAAACTTTGGATGAACGGGGAATGCCAGTGCATTGGTGCACAGGGTTCATCTAGAGGGGTGGCATGCTTATGGAACCCTCATAAGATTTCCCTCAGTGGTGGGTGTCCTTCAAATCCTCTATTTATATGGTGGCCTCTTGCTATGAATCTGGGGAGTTGGTTCTTTTTTCCAATATTTATGTGCCTATGGATATGTAGGACAAGCAACTTTTGTGGTCAAATATTCGTTATGTTCGAAGTATGGATCCTTACCTCCCGTGGATTATTGGGGGTGATTTCAATGCTATCACTGAGATTGCTGAGAAACATGGTGGTACCAGGAGGTTGGAGGCTTCAACCTTTTTGTTCCAGGACAATATTTCTGCTCTGAATCTCATTGATATCAAGCTCGGCAATGGTCAGTTTACCTGGAACAATTGGAGGTCCGGGGAGAGTTGCATCGCGGAGCGTCTAGATAGATTTATGGTGTCTTGTTTTTGGGTTGGTGATAGGTGGTCTTCTAGCTCCGAGATTCTGGACTGGAGAGGTTTTGACCATTGGCCTATAAAACTTATGATCCTTTCGGCTGGGCGACCTCACATGCCCTCCTTCAAATTCCAGCTTATGTGGTTGCGTGATCCTGATCTCCATGATTATGTTGCTCGGTGGTGGCAGGAGGGCAGACCACCTTTCGATACAACAATGTATGTCTTTTCTAAGCTTCTTTAGTTTGTTAAATATAAGCTTAAGCGTTGGAATAGACAATGTTTTGGAAATATTTTTAAGGCCAAGTCTGATGCACAAGCTAAGCTGGATGGAGTTACGAGGGAGATTAGGGAGAAAGGAGTGACTGCAGGTTTGTTGCAGGAGGAATCTAGGGCCTTGAAAGCTTTGGAGGAATGGGAATTGAGGGAGGAGATCTTCTGGAAACAAAAAGCTCGGATTGATTGGCTACAGGAGGGGGATAAAAATTCTGCTTTCTTCTTTAATTCTGTTAAGGCACGGAGGCATGGTAATTCTATTCCTATTTTGGTTACAGATAGGGGCGTGACTCTAACTTCTTATCAGAGTATTTTGATGAAGCTGCCCATTATTTTGCTTCCTTGTTCAGAGAGGATCTGCAAGGGAGTTCAGTTGAGGAATTTCAGGTCCTCTTTTGTATCCCTCAGTTGGTGTCTAGGGAGATGATGGAGGATCTTATGGGTGAGATCACCCTTGAGGAGTTGGAGGGGATGATGTTTCAGATGAAGAAAGGAAAAGCCCTTGGCCCGGATGGTTTCCCAACGAAATTCTTCCAAGAGTTCTAAGAGATCATCAAACTTGATTTACTTGAGGTGGTTAGGGAGTCGCAGTGGAATAAGCAAATGTTAAAGGCCCTAAACTCTACTTTTCTTGCGCTTATTCCCAAGTGCGAAGGGGTGGATAGGTTGAGCCAATTTCGGCCTATAGCTTTCTGCAATGTGGTGTACAAGATTATTTCAAAGCTTATTGCTAATAGGTTGAAAAAGTGGCTGCAATTGCTCATTTCGGAGGAGCAAAGTGGTTTTGTGGAGGGCAGACAGATTCTTGACGGGATTGTTATAGCTACTGAGACTATCCATTCTATGGAAAATTCTCGAGATAAGGCTATGTTTATCAAACTGGATATGGCAAAGGCATACGATAGAGTTAGATGGTCTTTTCTTCAGAAGATCCTAGCTGCTTTCGGATTTGGGGTGGATTGGATTCAATGGGTCATGAGCTGTGTCACATTAGTTTCTTTCTCTGTCTTAACAAATGGGGAGCTTTCTGAGTTGTTTGGCGCATCTCGAGGAATTAGGCAAGGTGATCCTCTCTCCCCTTATTTGTTTATTCTACTTGTGGAAGGCTTTGGGTGCCTTTTGAGAAGACATGTGGAGTTGGGCCTTATACAGGATGGAGGTGGGGAGGGGATTTACCCCCTCAATCCCATTTGTAGTTTGTTGATGATACTGCCTTGATGGGGGCAACCACTATTCGAGAGGCAACAAATATCCGGAGGGTGCTGGATATGTATCTTGGAGTGTCAGGTCAATCAATTAATGATGACAAGTCTTCCATCTACTTCTTTAATACTCCTACCCTTATCCAGAGGAGAATTGCCCAGATTCTTTATTTTCAAATCGGGACTCTTCTGCTATCTTACCTTGGGCTTCCTGTTGCAGTGGGTAGATTGGCAAGGGAGTCGTGGCAACCTATCTTGGATAAGTTTCGATTGCATGTTACTCATTGGACCAACCGCTAGTTATCCTTTGTTGGACGGTTTCAGTTATTGAAGTCCGTTGTCCAGGCTCTTCCCATTTATCGGGGTATGCTTCAAGTGGCACCGAAGGGTTTTGTTTCTGAGTTGGACTCTTTGGCTAGACAATTTTTATGGGGGGGCAATCTATTGTCTTCCAAGTGGAGTCTGGTTAGATGGGATATGGTTTGTTGCCCTAAGCAGTATGGTGGGTTGAGGTTGAGGCAAGCCGCGTTGGCTGGGACGGCTTTGGCGGCAAAACTTTATTGGAGATGGTGCACGGAGAAGGACATGATTTGGGCTAGGATCCTTTCCTACAAGTATTTGCAGGGTGCTCCTGGGGAAGATATCCCCCGTTACTCCTTGGTTGGTAAGGGATCGACTATTTGGGCTACCCTCAAGAAGGGAGCAACTCTCATCAAGGATGGTTTATTTTGGATCTGTAGGTGTGGGACAGAGGTTTAGTTTTGGTATGATTCTTGGGATGGCCATCCTCCCATCCTCATTCAGTTCCCTGATTTGGCAGCCCTGAGTAGGTGTTTTGGTGATGCTGGCTGGATGATGGTAAGTGATTTTAAGGTGCTATCTTTTCAGGGTCAGCTTGTGAGTGCTCAGTGGAAAACGCCCAAGGAGTGGCCGATAATTGGTATGGAAGAAGATTGTAGGACTTTGCATAATATTCTTTCGGGCAGACTGTGCAATCCCCTAAGGGATAGGGATATTCTCGCATGGCCACCTAATCCGAAAGGGAATTACATAGTTGCTTCGGGATATCAGAGGTTTCTTGCTCAAAGGATTGAGCGGGCGGAGGTCCCTTGGTGGAAGCGGGTTTGGAATAAGTTTTCTTGGCCGAAGTGTAACTGCTTTGCCTAGATCTTGGCCTGGAACAGGTGCTTGACCTGGGATAATATCCAGAAGCGTGGGTTTTAGGGACCGTCTAAGTGTATGCTGTGTGGGAATGGTGTTGAGGACTCCTCTCATCTTTTCTTTTGGTGTCCTTTCACCTTACAGCTCTGGCACTCTTGGTGGAGTGTTTGGCAGGGTCCATGTGTTCATGCCTCCTCCCTGGTGGATTTTTGGAATAGCTTGGGAAGACCTCCCTCGATGGCCTCCTTTTTGCAGGATGCTTGGCAGGCTGGGCCTATTTTCTTGTTGTGGCAGGTTTGGCTAGAAAGGAATAAGAGGATTTTCAGAGGGGAACTTTTGCAGGTTCAACAGGTGTGGTCCAGAGTTCTTGGGATGATTCAGGAGACTATTCAAGCCAAAGGGACAGTGGAGTTGTCGCTTGAGAAGAAGGATGTAGAGCTGGTGGTCAGGTTGGGTATCCAGGGGTTATCCCCTATTACGTCTTGTTGCCAGAAAGGTAGGCAGGTGGGGCAGCGTGTCCAGCGTCAAGGGAGATGGAAGCCTCCCCCTGCGGGCACTTTGAAGGTTAATACTGATGGCTCTTCCAAGGGTAATCCTGGTCCTGCTAGAGTTGGTGGGGTAGGTAGAGATTCTTCTGGTTCTATGGTTTTCCTCTTTTCCATACATAAGGGGACACAAACTATCAACCTTATGGAAGGATGGGTGATTCTTCTTACCTTGGAGAGGGCCTACGAGAGGGGGTGGCGTAGGGTTATCTGTGAATCTGACTCTTAGGTTCTGATTAATTTGCTCAATCAAGGGAGGACATTAGATGTGAACTGGCAGCTGGCTGTGATGGTGCAATAGATTTTGCAAATCGGTAATCTCATGGAAAGAGTGTCGTTTGTCCATACTCCGCGTGAATGGAATAGGACTGCTAATTGTTTGGCCAAGTGGGCCTCAGAGCATCTAGAGGATTGGAAGATTGACGATAGGGCGCAGATCCCTCAGGAGCTTAGTCTGGATTTGGAGAGGGTTCTTGCTGAGGACAGTGGGGGTGCTAATTGATTTGGCTTCTGGGTCTCTTGGTGTTTGTTGTTCTTTTTGGGCTTGTGCCCTTTGCTTGGTTGTAATGTTGGCTTTTGAATTTCAATAAAAATTTTACCCCTCTTTTAAAAATATATATATATATATATATACAAATGAAGAGTGTATAATAAAATGAGAAACATTGCATACATAGGCAAGGACGAGGAGGTAGAAAGGTAGGACTAAACAATTGACTAACCCTCCAAAGATGGGACACTTGTGAGCTCACTTGACAAGTTTGTGAGCAAGTGCCAATAGGTGTCTCAAGTGATGAGGACACATGTCTTAATGCTATGAAGTCAGACAAAAGTAAAATAAACCTAATTAAACTTAAGCTATGAATGTGAAAAGGTCAATCCTAGAAAGGTGACTAGCTAACTAGGTAAATAATGACTCTATTTACACTAATAATAATCAGGTAGCTGCCTAACACACTTTTCATTTAGACTAAAGTCTCAAATAGAGTCATTACTTGTATTATTTGTAGAAGCATACTAAAGGAACTTTTCAACTAGTGATGGAGGTCGAGTTAGTGTATAAGTTGTGTGACAAAAAGATCGAAAAAACTACCCAATTCAAGGGTGATTAACTAGGCATATTGTTGCTTGGCTATGAGAAGCTTGCATGGGGGTCGATAGTGTTAAGTGGATGGGTCTTTGCTAATTGTAGATTTGTGGCTTCTACACCCACAATGAAGGATGAAGGGTAGATGTGGGATATGACTTAGAAATTTCCACACCCCTTAAAAAAATGAAAATAGGTCAATTTTGGAGGGCACATTGAGTCCTCCGCTTGATGAATGTCACCAACAAGGGGCCACAACCATTGGATTCTCTAACAAATGGGAAATATTCTCATATACAACCAATAGAAAATGAAAATATAGACCCAAAAAACTACACAAAATCATCTAAACAATGCTAGAGACCTTGCAAAGAGGCTGAACAAGCCACAAATTTCCTATAAATAACAATTTCACGAACCTGCAACAATCAAAATAGGCTGGATAGGCCAAAATATGTCTGTAAATAGACAATATCTGACTAAAATAATAGATGGGAAGAGGGAAAATTGGCCCTCTACTATTTTTAATTTTTTTTCCTCTAACACCCAAGTAAACTCAAAAGCCAAACGAACACAAGAGACAACCCCCACCACAAAGGAGACACCTTTGTAAGTCTTACATAAACAATAACTCTATTTGCCCCAACAACGAGAATGAGAGAAACATAACTTTAAAACAATTTCAAGCACAAGATAAAATCTAATATTAGGATATTCTAAATCCAAATAAGGCAATTACATATTGCATGCAAACAATTAAAATAATACATAATTCCATTTACATTTTCAATAAGAAACTAAAGCTAATTGTTTTCCTTCAATTTTTCTCAATTTCGTCTAATGATAAAATCAACTTAATTTAATTTCATCTACAAGCAATAAGAAAATTAACACTAATAGTTTAACTCCAATTTCACAATAATACACACAACAATAAAAACAATTTCTTTATAAAATTAATTCCATTTTAGCTATTCATGTTTTGCATACATCAAATAATACATAATATTCATTTCTTTTTAAAAATCATTTCATCTTAAAATAACTACTTGTGCATACCTCATTAAAATCATTTTTTCTAATAAAATCATTTTATTATCAAACATCTACTTTAAATTCAACTTTCTCTTTTAAATTATAACATTCTACAAATAGTCTATTTCATGCATTTGCATACATCTATTATCAAAATATATTTAAATAAATATATATATTTAAAACATCCATTATATCAAAATAGCCAATTAAATAAATATATTTAAATATATATAATTAAATATGCATAATACATATAATTATACATATATATTATTTAATTAATTAAAAATAATTTACCATATTCAAATAACACTAATCATAAAATTGGTATGTTGCGACTTCAATAACTTTTATTTTCGGATTTGGGTTTTTCTAAAATTTTTACTGAAGGTGCACATCAGCCATACCCAGTTCGTACATTTTGAGTTATGATTAATTTAGTGACCCTCTATCTCTGTTGTTTTTTTTAATATAAATTTTTCTACAGGTAAAGATCTACTATTTTATCAGAGGATTTTATTTTCAGAGGATTTCTAAATTATCTATTGTTTCCTTTTTGAATTTCCTACCATTTTAAATTCATTTCCCTATAGAGGATCTAAGATTTTCACAATCCTTCTACAAAGGTTTCCAAAATTTCACAACAGGTTTAACAGACATCCCTTCAAAACATCAAATCAAAACCTCCATGAAACACATAGATCTTCTAAACTTTCAATTTCACAATATCTAAATAAAGTTTTTATAGAATTGTACAGATAATTTTTTAAAACACAAATTAAATAAACAAAATAAAATAAGGAACCTGGATCCTCAAGTTTGAATTGATGAAGAATGAAGTTGAGCCTTCGTATTTGAATTCTCAAGCTTTTCCCAAAGATTTCCTCTTCGAGAAGATATGCAAAAACAATTCCAGCCAAGAACTTCCCTGAAAGCCTTTTTATTTTTTTTACCAAAAACTTCACACAAAATTCCTATATCCATTCTCGTGAAAAAAAAAAAAACTTTTTTCTTCCCATTAATCCCAATATTTTTTTCGTGAAATAATCTCAAATCAAATCCCCTAAAATTAACTAACACTTGTTACATAAGATATCTTCTTAACCAAATATATTTTTATTATGCATTTACAACTTATCTTGCATGTAATCAAAATTGAACCATTAGTTCCAACTTCAACATTCTACTCAAGATCACTTTTTAAACTTCAAGTCAAAATTCATAACATGAAGAAAACAATTCTTTTAAAATATCTTATTTTCTTAAATTTAAATTTGCACAATTAAAATTAACAAATGCATTTAATTAAATATTCCCTTATTAGTATTTAGATCACAATATAATTTCAAAATAAATTTAAATAATTTAAACTATGCACTTTATCAAAACAACTTTAATTAATTAATTTATTTAATCAACAAGCTTAATTTAATTAATTAATTTATCCACTTAATAAGATAAATTTAATCAAAAGATTAAATTACCTTACCAAATGAATTAAATTAAATTAATTAAATTAAATAACAACTTTTAACAACTTTAATTTAAAATACATAAATTAACATTTAAAATATTTAAACATTAATTTTCACAAACAATCTCGCAAGATAATAAATTATCAAACAACCAAAGACGACATGACACTACGACAAACCAACCACGAACTGATGACACACTGTGACTGGGTTTGTGGTTTGACAAGGGAACCCCGTTACTATTTCCCTATCAACATTATCGTTGGGAAAATGGACACGCTTAGACCTGTGAAGCCAGGTGGAGACGATGTCCTGTACCTGCAATCCTGCAAACAAGACGAATGTCGAACATGCATATAAACATAGCAGATACACCGTAAAGAGAAATCGCGAAATCACAGGGCGCTCACATGCGAGTGATGTAATCTCGTCCTCTTCACCAATACAATCACACAAAACTAACAAGAATAAAGCATCCATAAATCATCATATAAATGTACATCAATATTCCCAAATAGCAACTACGTTAATCCATAAGCATAACATAAATCATAAGCAACACATAAAGTATCATCACATCAAAGTATAACATCAACATCGCTCTAATGTCAGCAATCATAAAATAATAACAAGGTATCAAGATCTACCATAATAAGATATTGTCAAACATCATAAGCAAATCTAAATACATAGTAGCAACAACTGGACGGGCATTACATTTCCAACTTTTCGTAAAATAGGCACATAAGCGCAAAAAATTGCAAAAAATCAAAGTTACTAAAATTGATGAAATGAAAGGTATTTTTCATTTCCCAAGCCTTTTGGATGCAATGGTAGTGTCTGTTTGGATCCATGATGCTCTATTGATAGGGATATGTGTGAGAGACACCTTGATGTGGGAAGGAGCATGCTCTCATGACTCTAATACCATGTTGGAGAATGCCAAGATCAAAGAGCTCAAATTGATAACCTTCCACAAGTAAAAATATGGGCACAATAGTATGTCTATCAATATAAAATGAAGAATGTAAATATAAAATGATGATCATTTCTTACATAGGCAAGGTAGATGAGGTGAGAAGGTAGGAGACAAGTGTGTGAGCAAGTGTCACATATGCGAGTAGAAGGTGTATCAAATGATGAGGACAGGTGTCTCAATTCCTTGAAGTGAGACAAAAACATGAAAAATGTAAGTAGCTAGGTGTGAATAGGTCATTTCTAAGGTGATATCCTATCTAGATAGATAAAGACATTGTTTACACTAACATCTTATTTATGTACCTCTTCCACAACTTTATCATCTATAAAAATTTCACGAGCCTCTCTTGTAGTTTCAACATCTTCTTGTTCACGATCTTCTTCTGCAACTTCTTTCACCACTTTCCTTGTGTCTTCAATATGACAAGTTGCTACAACTTAATCTTTTTCTCTACACCACTTTGTTATTCTCATTTGAAATTTTATGCTTATTTTATTTAACTGTTGTCACTCTCAACTATCATTTTATCTCTTAATTTTCTTTCTCTTCTCACAAGTATAAGAACCTTAGAATCCATCCAATGAAAATTTTCATTTTATTCTTTCTCTTTTCCATCTTCACAATATGCAACCTCTCAAAGCCTCTACACACTCCTTTTACCAACTACCTCGGGTTCTAGTGAAAACTACCTCACATTTGGCACTTTATATGCACATTCAAGAACTCCCACTCTAATACTATTTGATGCAAGAATACTCCCCTTGCATACATTCTCACAAGAACAAATTAAATCTTCCTACAAAGGATACTCTCTCTCAAAAGCATACATGCCCAACAATTGCAATTTTCACATAAATATGAAATGAAAGCAACTCCATTAACTTTTCAAAATATGATTGCAACTTCTACTATAGTAGCAAGAGCTGCAAAATATTATTCAAATAAGAAAATAATAGCACTTAAATTCCCTCAAACTCACATAATTTGTACTCTTTGCAACTACACAAGATAAATGCAAATAACACAACTTCATATTTTCATTTAATAAAAATATTCAAATCTAAAATTAGAAACCAACAAGGGTCTTAAGATCTCATCTATGGTAGCAAGGGTTGTTATACATCAACTATATGGACACACATGTCTGGATTCGGGCTAGAAGGAAAAAGGATGCAAATTCATTGCTAGCCAAAGTTACAAAACTTCAAATCAATTGAACATCTTGATGTTAAATCTATTTTTCTTTAGCTCCCAACCTTCACACACATCCAACACACTTCAATATTTTGTGCATTGATGTCCAATATGCCTCCTTTGCTATATGCTTTCATTCTATGTTTCTCTTCATCTTCACTCCATCCCGCTAAGTCCTAAATAAGCTATTTTTTTTAATTTTCAATTTAAATATGTTTTCAACAATTCAAAATAATGTAACTTCCATTTGGATGCCAAATTTTATGCTTCTAAATTATTCCCCAAAATCGCATATGCCCAAATTTGAAAATTATATTATTTTATTAGTTGAAATAGCATAAATCACTAGTTATGATGCTTATAAGATTCTAGGATGATTACCATCAATATCCATGCCTTATTTGTCCATTTTTCATTTAAAAATTATCATTGGTACTACTTGACATGTGCATGATATAAATTAATTGATTTTCTAGCCATCAGTGTAGAAAAATCAGAATACAAGGCATCTAATTTGAGTGCTCCTCCATAATACATACTAACTTGTCATAGTTGCTTTTTGAATTCAAATTTTATGTCCTCCATCAATTTCCAACACCCGATATGTGTGAAAATGTTGAAAATTAAATTCCCACGGTAACTATAATTGAGCTCCTAATTATTATTGGTAACAATAAAACTATTAATCAGATATTAATGTTGAAAATTTATTAAACATAAAACAAACATAATTTGTTGATGCAAGATTTCCCTTGCACACAAGATGCTCTAGCATCATTATCATCCCATGCAATGCTTATCATATTATGTTTTGATCTTGGTCATTTATATATTATGTGCTTATGATCCTTATCATGCTTCCATGTTGCTTTTTTATGACCCTCATCTAATAATCCTACCTATTTGGAGCAACCAAATTTACACGTGTTTCCATAATAATATCTTAGTCATTTATGCTTTCAATTCTTTATCTTGCTTCCAAAGCCATGTTATTAGATTGAGGAAACCATGACTTCTCTCACGCTATTGTTTTTTTGCATGCCTTAACATTTTCATAAAAGTTATCTTGTCACATTAGGGACACCATTCCTTCCTCTCACATGTCTTGTCATGTTCCTAATATTTTTCTTATCACATTAGCTATTTTGTGCTTACATACCTTATCACTTTCCTATAGCTACATTGTGGACACCACAATTTCCCATATTATATGTACTTACATAATTCTTATCTTGAGTTTAGATCCCTTTTTATATTGTCATTTTCCTATATTCAAGGCAAATTTTGTTTGCTTTGGTGCCTATCTCCAATGTATATGGTTTTCACACTTATCATTCAACATACCTTCCTTATTTGTTATATGATGCTTACCATGACAATTATCATGTACTATATATGCTTACATGCTTAGTTATGATTATATTACACTTGTTTTTCATGCATCATTTTCCCTCTCCATTAATTCCTTGCATGATGGATGCAACCAATTGAAGGGGGCATATATTGTCACCAACACTCCTATGCCAAGATTGTTGACAACCACATATGCCTATATAAAGACTTAGATCACCACACTTATATGGATCTTGATCACAATGACATGGTCATACCTAAAGTGTTATACTATATTACTATTGTTGCATTGGATAAAGTATTTTAGTACCACTTTCTATATAAGCATAATTTATGACCACACACACACACTCTCTCTCCTCATCTTTCATGGATAGTTGGATTAACTTGTAACTGTGCTTATTCTACTTGCATGATAAAATCTACTCATTACATATCTTCTATTTATCTTAGAAGTTCCTCTAGAATGCTTAGACCAAGGAGATGAACACACAAATATTTTGATATGGGTCCAATACTTGACTAGAACCCACAACCTTTTATGTTTGAATATTTAATTTTCATGTTGGTATTCATGTTCATTTCATATTCAAATGCACCTTAAAGTAGGGGCAAAATATAATGGTGAAATTTGCACACCTATGATAATTCTCATTCAGTTTTGGGCTCATCTTGATGGAATGGCAATAGAATTACAAGTAACATACCCTTGTGTGAAGTTTTCCTTAATCCCCAATTTATATCTATTCCCATTTATGCACCTCCACACATTTCCATATATTCAATCGTATCCTATCCCCATTTACACCCATTTTCACACATTTGCCATAGTTACCAACACACGTTTCCATACATCTATTTTGTACCTCAAAATATCCATTTATTTATTTATTTGGGTCAGTTCCAAGGAGCTCAGGATCAATCTTGAGCCACTTGGAATTAATCCCAAAATTCAAAATTACTAACTCTCTCACCCCTTTTCACTAGTTCTTGGGAGTTGATTTAGTACACACTACATGTTAATTATTATGCCTTAGTATTTAAAGGCATTTAATTTCATAGGAAAATGTCAAAAGGAGAATCAAAGAATGAACATTTTGATTTGGGAATTAAAATGAACACATCTACATCATAGTTAAAATCTACACATAGGCTACTACCATACTTGTATACTATCTTCCATATTCACCGGGGCTACAAAGTAAGTTCAAGAGGGTGGTTGATCAAGGAGAACTTGAACCTTATATTTAGTTGTCTCCAATAAGATATTTCTAAATACTACAGTCTTTGTACAAATTCAAATATCATAGAATGAGGTGAAGTTGGTTTTAGAATTTCATAGTCTTCTAGATTGATTATGTGTGTCACATGATAATTTTTTGTGTGAGATCACTTCCCTAGAGATCAAGTTCAATATCAAGGGGCTCAAGTTTAAACCACAAATAACTCATGAAATTTTTTGATTCTAAGGCAGTATGCATCCTAAAAGCATCAATTTGGAGATGGTGATAAAATAAGTTCTACATCCTTAGCTTCCACATTTCATCATCAAACTAAAAACTAGATACAACTATCTTTTACATTTAATTTTTAAAATAATATTTTAATTTATCATTCTCAATTTTGATGAATTATGCCTAGAGATGCAACTACAATGATAGCAAGGAGTGGAGTGTAATGAGGTGAGCATATTAAAAAAACTATTAAAGAGTTAACATATAAAAGTAAAAACTAAAACACAACCGACATACATTTGTTAAAAACTAAAACACAACCAACCTATATTTGTTTAAAAAATTAAAGCTATAAAATGACTTTAGTAAATAAAGTAAAATTAAATTAATTTCATATAAATAAACTAAAAATTATAATATTAAAAAAAAAACACATGAAACATTGTTTAGATAAATATTAAAAATGATAGTCATATAAAAAAAAAAACTATTTAATGAAATTTAAATAATTTTTATTTTTCATTTTTTTTAGTAAAAGGCAAGTGATGCCTATATATATATATATATATATATATTTATAAAATAGATATACAAGAAGTGTGTTTCAGATTGCTAGCTGAAAATGACAATATTACTTAAATCTATGCATTCTAGACCTACTGTATCCAAGAACATAACAATACCGAAACATGTTCCTCCAACCCCTGTGTCAAGATAGCGATGCACAACTAATATTCCCCGCAGCATATTACATACTTGTTTAATCCTACCCCCTGATTACAAACTTAATAGACTTAAAACTAATTACATCAATACTTTAGGCCCAATACAAAATAGGTGATACTCAATATAAAGAAAACCACATTTAACACTGGGAGTCATATAGTATCAAAATTTTCCAAAATTAACACACTACTGCCTTCATTCTTCCATATACATTGGGAAATTATCATCTTGGCCTTCTTCCATGTCTGCTACAGGATGAAATTGAAATGTTTTGCGCATAGGAGCCCTCACATCTTGGTCTGCAACACTTTCTAGAGGAGGACGAGCACCTGAAACAATGTATGCCTGGGTATCCACTTGCAATTGTTCCAGTTGAGGGTTATTATCAGTGAGCAAGCAAACATGAGACCTCAAGAAAGCAACTACAAAAAAAATCTCTTTTATGTCAATTTCCAAACTAGCACAAAAATCCCTGCAATTCATTCTCAAGGTCTTCAAAAAAATTATGTCATTGTTGTGTTGGTAGGCCAATTTTATTGCATCATAGGTATCTTGATAACCCTGGCACTACTTGAGAATTTTTCATGGAAACAACCCACCTATGATCCCTTTACCCTTGAATAGATTGTACCCTTGAACTACCATTAGCAAAGCATTGCCTTGAAGGAATTGATCCCTAACATACTTTTCAACAATGTCTTCCAAATCCCTTAAATACTGGCAGAAATCCATCAAATTTGACATGAAAATAGAAAGCACCTGAGATGGCAGTAAGATCCTCCTCGCTTCTCGATTAATTACCTCAATGCTAATCATATTTGGAATGCAATCTTCCACCCGCAGACATTCTAGCTTGAACAAGATGCCAAGATCTTCATGCGTTAGGAAGCCCTCGAAGGGATTTTCCCAGGCCCGAACCTTCATGCAAATATGAATATTCCACAGTTGGTTAGCCATTTTGCAAGCGAACAATGTCTCTTAATACTCACCACCTTCAGAAAACTGTCACCAGTTCTCCTCCCCTACCACCCACGATGGAAACACAACAACTAATACTCCTTCCCAAGCCACAGAGCGCCACGAGTTCCCAAACAAACAAGATAAAAGAACACTGAAACTAGCCCACATGAAATGTTTAAATGACAAATTAATCATCGAGGGTGATTAAATGTTTATAAGGGATGACTAAGTAATGATTAAGCAAGCCAAAAAATCCCTTTCCCAAAGATTCACACACTTTCCAAGCAATAAAATCATGTGAAGCAGGTGCATCAAATTAAATTATTTAACCTAAGTGCACCCCTTATCATTATGAAGCTGAGTACCTGCAAAAACAAAACTATGCTAGACATAAAAACTGGCAGTAGTGGAGTGTCCTTCTCTTACATGGAGATTTGCATTAGCAACACCTAAAGTATCTCACGTGGAAGCTTCGTCATCAACTCACAATCACTATATCACCCACTTTATGCCAAATCATTCTAATGATTTGAAAAAAACATCATACTCCCACATTTTATAGTTGATCTATATGACCGATTATGAATGAATGACACTCATACAATCTTGCTTTGATTCAATTAAATTTTGTAAAAGAGGATAGTCTTTTGCAACATCACTATTGCCTGGAAATTTAACCTCTTGACACTCACAACCCATACTTGCAAGCTTGTCTACTAGCTTGTTACATTCCTGATATACATGTGATATTTGAATTTCCTTAAATGAGTCCATTAACAACCAAACCCTCCTAAGAATGTAGCCAAGCCTCCAATTATGAATATTTATTACTTTGCAAGCGTTGATAATTAGCAAAGAATCCCCTTCAATATGCAGGTTATTTAAACCAAGCTCTTTTGCCAATTGCAGACCTTGTAGAAGTGCCTTTGCCTCTCTACATTATTTGTATCATTAAATAAGCTCACTGCTTTTGCTACTAACAATGAACCTTTGCAATCATGAATACACATACTTGCCCTTGATAATCCTGGATTCCCCCTCGAAGCACCATCAAAATTAAGCTTGTGAAACCCTGAACAAGGGGGCTTCCAATGAACTTTGGATCTATCAAGCTTTTCCTTACAAATATTCTACTGAGCTCCTACAAAAGGCACTGAAATGTGCACCCAACTACTTAGAAGCCAAATGTTCCAATTAGTAAAAATGGAGGTGTAGACACTTAAAAATGTCTCAATGGATCACATTGGCTAACTAACATCATTTCGTCGTAAAACCCATCCTCTTTTTGCTTAATTGATTATATTAGCCTAGCTATTTAATTAATTGCCTCATTTTCATCTATTAATCTAATTGACCTAGTTAGTTTAATTCTTCCCCTTTCATGCTAACATTTCATCCTATTAAATTGAATAAATCAAATTATTTAATTTAATCCCTAAAGTCCTCTTATTTAATTAAATATCATATCACTTCCCTTTCCATTAAATAAATAATTTTTTTAATGAATATCCTAATTCCCCTAATTTGCATAATTGAAACTTTATTTAATTATCAAATTACTAATAAATCTAATTTGCCCCACTTGCAAGGAATATGAATATTCTTCCTTTGCACATTCCTCCAAAAGGAATATTCCTTCCCCTTTTGCACTTTAAAATTTTGTTTTAATTTTCTAAATATTTATTTCCCTCACCCATGAAAATATTCCAAAGAATATTCTCTTTCTTCACTCATTTGAAAAAAAAGGAATATTCTTCCTTATAACAAACTCACAAGACTTCATGTGCAAGTTAACTTACAAGACTTCATGTGCAAGTTAACTTACAAGACTTTTTGTGTAAGTTTTGAAAGTGTGTTTGTTTGGATGAATGTGAGCCCTTGATTAAATATCATCTTGCATCCTCAATTCTTGTTGGGAATCCATGATCTATGCCTCCATCTTCTTTCCTTTTTGACAATTGATTAGCTTTTTCAATCTTAGCCCTTCATTTTTCGTTTGCTTTCCTATAAATAGGTCACTATTTGGAGACAAATGGATCCATTTTTTAACATCAAACTCATGTTGTTAAAATCACTCTTACTTGCACTCACATTTAGCATAATTTTAGTTTATTTTAATTGCACAATATTAGCTTAGCTTCTATTAATGGCTTCTATGATAACATAAATGCATCCATTTAGTATTGTGTAATTAGGGTTTGAATTTTTTTTAGCTTAAACTTCATTTAGAGTAGATTTGCATATACCCATATCAATCATCTTAGCATACATCGTGTTAAAATAGCTTGCATCATGTTCATTTAGCTTTAAATCATGTTTCATCACACATCTTTCATTAGTTTCGTTGATTATCTTCAATAAAATTGATCAAAATAAGCTCATTATCCAAAGGATTGGGAAAGGGTCACCATTCCACATCAATGCGACACCACTCCCCAATAGGATAAGTTTCAATGTCTTAGATTAGAGGTTTGTCGAGCTTTCATGATTTATAATGTTAGTTTTAATGGATTTTTTATCTTTGTTTACAGTGAATGATCTTATTGGGATTGATGCTTAGTGGGTTAAATATGCCTCGAATTCGTATGGATCGGATGTAGTTAACCTATACTATGTCATTGGTCACAAGAGGAAACATTCTTATTATTTCGAACATATGAATTGACCACCTCTGAAATATGCTTTTCCATTTTAAACTGAATCTGTTGAAGTGAATGATTTTGATTTTTGAATATCCTCCTATTACGTTCCCACTAGATACACCAAATAACTATTGGGGGAGTCACCCTCCAAATGCAAGCATATAAAGATGTTCTATAAAGGATTGACCAACTTGAGAACAAATCCCATAAAGAATTAGGCATTGGAAATGAAATATGCAATTTTATTTTAATGAAATCCCAACATTCTTGAGCTAACTTACAATTGACAAACAAATGATCCACATATTCAAATACCTCTTGACACAATACACACTTGAAAGGCTCTGCAAATCCCAGCTTTTGTAACCTATCACTTGTTAAGATTCGATGCCTTAATGCAAGCCATGCAAAACTTCCTGCCTTAGGAAGCGTTATCGAAGTCTAACAAAATGAGTATGCTCTATGGGATTGATCCTGACTTGTGTTTGTAATAATTGAATTGTAACCCTCTTTAACAATATAATTCCCATCTTTGGAAGGAGCCCAAAATATTCTATCAGGGTTATCCAAGATAAATATAAATCTCTTCCCAATTTCCTTATGTAGAATAAGTTTTTGATCAGAAGAAAGACTTGAAAGAGAGAAGTCCTTCCATGAGACTTTTCCTGATGTAAGTTCTACTAAACCAATATAATATTTCAATTTTGTGCCCCATTCCGTTGATAAGATTTATTCTGCAGACTGCAATTCCTGAATGGAGAGAGGAGGAAAGCCATTCCACGAGTCTTTCCAAAATTGAACCTCTTCTCCATTATTAACCTCCCACTACAAATAAGGAGTAATAACCTATCTACAAGCAACAATAAAGTTCCACATAGCTGATCCATTTGGAGGATTTGCAATCATAAAGATTTTGTTTGAGTTGTCATTATCCAAATATTTATTCTGTATTAAAGTGCACCATTTCAACCCTGGTTTTTTATACATTTTCCATGTCAACTTTGCCCTAAGGGCCATATTTCTTGCCGAAATACTATGTAATCCAACACCCCCACTATATTTATTCATGCACATGCTATCTATAGATATCAAAGGAACTTTCCTTTTCTCATCTATGTTCCCCCTCCACAAAAAAAACTTTTAATAATTTTCTCAATACTGTGAATAACACATTTTGGTGCTTTCAAAACAACTAAGTAGTAACTTGGGATGGATGCTAGAAAAAAATTAATCATCATTATGTGGCCAACTAAGGACAACCACCTAGCTTTCCGTGTAAGAATTTTGGACTTTATTCTTTCAATATTTTCTGCCAATACTTAACTCTATCTATACCCATGAAGAAAGGAATGCCTAGATATGTGCAAGGCAACTCAGCCTATTGGAAACCCAACTCTTCAATCATTTTTCTTAAAATGGAGGCCTTTGTGTTAAAAAAGTAAATCTTGGATTTATTGGCATTAACCTTTTGACCTAAAGCTGAAGAGTGTTTCTCAAGAATTTGCTTTACCTGCATAGCTTCTTGCAAAGATGACTTTCCAAATAACACTGTATCATCAACAAATAAGGAGTGTGTGGCTACAATATGTGTATTTGGGATAGAAATACCCTGCCATAATCCTTGATTATGCAATTTTTGAATTGATCTACTTAATGCTTTAGCCATTAATATGAATAAAAAAGAGACAAAGGATCTCCTTGTCTAACTCCTTGAGTGGAACTAAAAAAACCAATTGGAGAGCCGTTTATAATGACTAAAAACTTAGCCCCTGCTAAACATGATCGGATCCATTTGCACCATCTGTAGCTGAAACCAAATTTTTGCAACACCTGAATCAAAAAATCCCAATTCACTCTATCATATGCCTTCATCATATCAAGTTTAATAATGAAGGATGGGATATTGTTAGACTTAACAAAATGCAACATTTCATGGGCAACTAATTCTCCTTTCGAAGTTTCCCTCCCAGGCACAAAACCACCTTGTTCCGGTGAAATTACTCTTGATATAAAAGGCTAAATCCTAAGATAGATGGCTTTTGTAAAAAAATTATATATTGTATTGCATAGTGAGATTGGCCTGAAGTCTGCAAAAGTTTTTGGCTCCTTCACTTTCAAAATAACAACAATGTGTGTAGTATTGAATTGCTTAAGCATTGTCCCTATTTTCCTTGATTCCTCCAAAGCCAACAATATATCAATACTTATAAAATCCCAACACTTTTGGAAGAATAAGGTTGTGAACCCATCAAGACCCGACGCCTTATTAGGTGATAAAGAAAAAACCACCTTCTTGACTTCCTCGAGAGAAAATGGTCTCAATAACCAGTTACTATCCTCTTTTTGAATTAATATTGGGATGCTTTCTAAGAGCTCCACCCCTTCCTTAGTTGATTTTGATGATTTCTTTTGTGGATCACTTAGAAGCTATGAAAAGAACCTAATACCCTTTGATTGAATTTCATCCTCTTTTGTAAACAACTCACCAGAAACTGAACTTTGAATTGAGAAGATAGTAGCAAATGACTTCTTAATTTGAGCCAAAGCATGGAATTTTTTTGTATTCCTATCACCCTCTTTTAGCCACAATTCCCTTGATTTTTCTCACCAATAAACTTCCTCTCTTGCCACAAACTCTTCCCATTCTGCTTGTAATTTCTTTTGCTGCTCATAAGAATTGGCATCTAAACCTTGTGCTATAATCTTTTCATTGATTTCAAAAACTTATTAAAGACCAATTATTTCTGGTGAAAAATATTCTCAAATACATGAATATTCCAATGCGTAATCTGTGATTTAACATAACTCAATTTCTTACATAATTGTAGCATTCTAGACCCTTCACAAAAGGAGCACTAACCCACCACTATTGCACATTAAGTGCAAAAAATGTGGATGCCTAAACCACATTTTGTGAAACTTAAAGGAAGTTTTGACCTTAGGAGCATAATTATTTACTTCTATATCCAAAGATATAGCATAATGATCAGATGCAACAAAAGGCAAAATTTGTGATGAGAAAACCTTTTTACCCAAAAACCAATTAGGCGTAGTAAAAAATCTATCTAACCTTTATGCAATTTGCAAAAAACCTTGCCTCCTGTTAGTCCAAGTGAACTTCCTATTTTGTGACACAATATTTGTCAAGGAATTATCTTTTATAAATGATGCAAAATCCTCCATTACTCTGACTAGTGAAAAATGCCTCTCTTTTTCTCTTACAAGTTGGTTATGGCATTAAAATCACCTACTACAATAACCTTCTCATTCTTAATCCCATCTAGAGCTTGTGTAATCATTTCCCCCAATTGTCTTTTATGTGTTGTAGTTGTTGGAGCATAAACATTAAATAAACAAAATTGCAAGTTGAAATGTGAGATTTTCAAAAGCTGCCAATTCTTCTCATTAGAAACTAACTGTAACACAACCATCTTTGGGTCCCACAATGTGATCATACCCCCCAAAGCTCCTTGTGTAGGAGAATGTACTAACTTCCATTTTTTCCATTTACCTACTGATGCTTCATACACCTTCTTAGAGGTTTTAGTTTCTTGTAGCTAAATCACATGTGCTCCACAAGCATCAATCTATTGCTTGATACGAGCTTTCTTGTCAGGGGCATTAATGCCCCTGACATTCCATGATAGAATTTTCATTGGTATCGAGGAGAGCAACATGCTCTCCTCGGTCGTTTGTTAGCTGAACACAATAATTTACTATCTAACGTTGTTTGCACCCCTGCTGCAATTTCTTCTTTCATCTTTGTGACATATGACTTCCTTCCTCTTTTACCTGGGGTTTTCAAAGGCACCAGTTGAGAACTCAACGTTTGTGAGATTGGAAAAGTTTGCGAGTAATCAAAAACCCCCAAACACTTGTCATCTGCTAGAACATTCTTTGCATCAACATTTCTATCAACCACAACAAGATCTGTCGATTCTACTAAATTCTCCTTCTCCCTAGTTATAGCTACATTATGAGAATCATTTAAACCAAACAAATATCCTTCCGAGTTACCATTAAACCCCTTTTTAGAATCCTCTAGTTCAAAAACCTCCAAACACTTGTCATCTGCTAGAACATTCTTTGCATCAACATTTCTATCAACCACAACAAGATCTGTCGATTCTACTAAATTCTCTTTCTCCCTAGTTATAGCTACATTCTGAGACTCATTTAAACCAAACAAATATCCTTCTGAGTTACCATTAAACCCCTTTTTAGAATCCTCTAGTTCACCCCATTTTAAAGGAGACCGAAGGATTTCCAATGACCCAGATTGCTTAGTGTTGACACTTTCATTCATAATATCATCCACAATCTCTTCAATTAATTATGAACCAACAAAAAATAAAATTTTATCAATAAAATCTTCCAAATTTCTTGTCTTCTCCAATCCCTCTACTTATGACCTTGAAACCAACTCCAAACTTGTACCGTGAGGAGCTTCCTCGAGAGGATGTGATGCAAAAAAGTTTGAAGCATTAACTAAAATCCTCCCTCCATTGAACACTAGTTTCTTTGTCATATCCTCAACTTGATTGAAGGAGACAACAAGTATAGGATGATCATATAAATGCAATGACTATGAAAAAAGCTTACCCAAAAAATATTGCATTTTCAACTTAAGTGCAATTTTTTTTTTATGTTTCATAATTAGGGTAGAAGATTTAATCATTTCACTTCTAGCACAAAGCTTTCCTTTATGATCTACATTGACCAGTGATGATTGAGGGTTAAAAGCAACATTTTATTCTACAAGTGTGGAAGATGGAGATGCTAGAGCCTCATGCCCTTCTACAAATTTAGTCTTGTGTTTGTAGGGAACCATTTGAAGTCCTAACATTTATGAGCTCTCCATTGCTTGACAATCTCCTCTACAACACTCCAATTCATGACAATCTCCACTAGTGTACCCCAAATCATGGCATTTACCACAAGCATTCTCTGCACTTTCAACAATCACATTTTGAACCCACTTTCCATATTTTGAAACAAGATGAATTTGGGATGGAAAGACCTTAGTTGCATCTAATAGGGCACAAAACCTAACTGGTTTTGAAGGATTTAAAAAAAAATCCTTATCATGACAAAGAAAAATCCCAATCTAATCTGCCATTATTTCTATTAATTTCAACTCCCTATATTTCAATGCAAGGTCTTTTAATTGAATCCATGAAGGAACAAATTTAATGACTAAATCTTGCGGTTTAAAGTTTGGGTGCTAAGGCTGTAAAAATAAACCAAAACCCTGAAACACCCAAGACTTTACTCTAAAAATAACATCTCTAGACTTTACTCTAAAAATAACATCTCTATATGATTTTTTCTGAAAAATGTACAACGAAAATACCCCTAGCTTTATCAAGGTAGAAAACTTTGCCAACCCCTTCCCATTTAGCAAACAATAAATCCTACAAAGCGTTTAAATCCAACGATAACTGCCAAAACTTACCAACTAATACCCTAAGGCAAAGATCTTGGATCAGGGGTTCCAAAAGATCATCAGGAAATGTAATCTACACACATTGCTTAGGTACCTGTTGATGATCTTTTCATAAATGATCCAAAATTGCTTTCTCTTTAGATCCTTTTTGACTTGACAACCCTCCTTTTGGAGACTCCTTTTTCCTCCATTGTAAAGTCAAATTCTTATTGTTGACTGCCTTCTTCCTTTTGTTTTTTGAAGCTTTCTTCCTCCTTCTCTACTTTTGCTGACATGCAACTTTCCCATTAAAACCCTTATTCTGTACCTCTTGCCGACCAGTTTGCTCTTTAACTTGAAAATAGTCTTTCTCATGATCTTTACCTCTTTGTTTCTCCTCCTTACTGTGAACAAACCCTCTTTGCGCATCCTCCTTATTCTGAACAAACCCTTTCACTTGCACATCTTTATTTGCATGTAATGATGGCTTCTAAATCTGCCCTGATTTATTCCCATCTTTATTTTGAGGCATACTCTTTTCAACATCTTCCTTTCTCTACTTCTCTTTTCCCACTTGAGAAGCCCCTTTTGCACCTTCATTTCTATTTTTATGCAAAAATGGCTTCCCATTATTCCCTGATATCGTTGGATTGAAGGGAGCACCTCACAAATTTGTACCCACATGTGAAGCAACTTTGCCTTGCTTATAAGATCTAAGATCAGCTTCAGAATCCTTGTAAAAATGATTCAAAAATGTTGGGTTATGCTCATAGGATGGATTCTTCGTAAGACTTCAATCTCTTGCTTGCATGTTATTGTCTTTATCATCTTCGCAAATATAAAAAATCGACTGCTTTTTTCACTCCAAAAATCTATGGGAACGAAATGACGCCCAAATTGGTTTTGTGAATCTATGCCTGACAACATATGTGCCTCGCCCTGCATGATGCAGATGTGGATTGGGCCCATGCCGCTGTGCGAAATGCCAACCATAACCTTGGGGGCCATGGGGTATCTGCCATGGGAGGGCATGTCACTATCAAGAATATAACCGTGAGGCTGTCACGAGCGCTCCATTTTTCCCTAAATTCCTTTGTTTTTCATTTATATTTTTTAAAATTTGAGAATATTATTATGATTTTGAAAATTAAAATAGTTTTTTAATAAAATATAAAATACATAAGGTAATTTTTTTTTAAGTAAAAGCTAAAATATATAACTATTTCAAAAATTTACTTACTAATCTATTTACAATTATAATAAATTTATTAAATATAGTAATTGTAATATTTTTATTTACTAAAGTATATAATTATTTACTATTTTATTTATCAAATTACATAATAATTTCAATAATTTTTTTACTTAGTATTTTCATTATAATATTTTTAATAAAAACTAGAGTAAATTAAAAAAAATCTTAAATAATTCTAAAATAAAACTAAGATACTTTATCTTTAAGAAAACTTATGTAAAAGCATTAATTCCTTTGTTTTAATAAAAAAATTAATATGAAATAGGTCTTTTATACACATTTTTTAAAGTAAGCATATGTATTTTTTGAAAAATATATGTAAAGAGATATTTTTTTTATATTGATTATTATTTACAATTATTTTTACTCATACATGCATCAACATGAGATCAATACAAGCTCTTGTGAGCACAACTATGAGACTCATAATAGCTCCTTTCATGCAATCATCCACAAGATCAAGAATAACAACTTAGAAATCCGCTTATTAAGAAAACACTTCCATATTAGAAGCTAACTATAGAAAACCAAGAGTCATAACTTTGAATTCCAAATTAGATGTTCCTTTAAGATTTAAACTTTGGAAAATTCAATGCTTTAAAAAATAAATCTTTTATTTAATTTTTAAAAAAATAAATATTATAATTATAATTATATATATAATTAACTTAAATTAATCTACATAAAATATTTCTCCCTTGAACTCAATCTAAATCAATATTTTTAAAAATAATTTTAAATTCTAAAATTTAAATATATTTCCCTAACATTAAGGCTAGTAGGAGCAGCACTTTTTATTAAGGAATGGTTAATTGGTCAGCCGATAGGTTTTCCAAAGTCGATGCAATTAACCGGTAAACCTGTCTCGCCTGAAAACGAATTTTAACTCGCCGTCGAACCATTTTCAGGTCACGGCAACCAATATATTCGTTTAAAAGGATGAAAAAAAATCTTTTCAGGCTCAAGAATCTATAGTAGCTCTAAAAGCCCGATATTTTTAGATCTAATTTACGTTTATTGCGAATAGCTTGAAGCCTAAGCTGCAGGGAGTTTGGTTTTGGCTCGTCACATTTAAAAAAAGTTCTGCTTTGATAGGGTTTTGTGATATTTTTCCGCCAAACTCTGCCCTTCTTTTCTCGTCGGCATAGTTGATAGCACAGTACAATTTGTGCAAAATTTTGAGGTAAATCACTTGCCATAGTTTTGGTTATTTTTTATTTTGTTGTGTTTTATGTTATTTTCAAAACAATTCTGTTGTTATCTGTTAAATGAAGGAATTGGATCTGTAATTTTATCTATATGGCTGTCTTATATATTATTGTAATACTTAGTGTTAGATCCCAATTTGTTTGTTCACGCAGAGATAATTTGAACTGTGAGATGAATTTTACGTTCATTTAGTGGTTCTAAATTTTTGTTTATTTTGTTTTCCTTGCTTGAGGTTATTTTTGAAAATTATGCTGATACCTGTTTGATATGGGGGTTTGGACTTTTTCTTGCTTGATATTTAGCAGAGGAATTCAAAAGTTTTTTCATAACAGAGTGGCAGCATTTCCTTTTTGCTCAGACAGCATTGAAGTTTCTATTTGGGCAAAGATTAACAGGTTTGCTTATTGATTATTTTCTTTTTGCATTGGATAAATTGTATTTGATACAATTACAGTTAATCTTATTCTAACATGTAGTTATCGGTTAGAGGAGTGGCTTAAAATTTGAAGCTTCTGTTTGGCCTATAATTTATAGGTACAGAGGAGTTTATTTTTTGTTTTTTTCGCAGTGCAGAGTATGTATCCTCGAGTGTCTTGCAGAATGGGTTTATAAAGGGGAATTAAGGTGGGATTTTTAATTAATCTTTTTTATTTTATTTTTCTTGAAAGAGGGATGGAAGCAAACTTGAAAACGCATTATATTAACAAGAGAACATTGCAAAAGTAGGCGAGAGCGGAAGGTCATTAAGCCCGAAGGACATTAAGCTTGGTTTGGTGGTAGCTTTGGTTTCACGCCCTTGTTGAGGCGCAGCAGAAATAAAAGGAAATTGAATTACGCTCACAAGGTAAGCACCCCTTTTTTCATTCATGAGCGTTATTAGGTCTTTGCCAGTTATTTTTCTGTACATCCATTTCCCCAAACCAAAACCGAAGTCTTCTGAAAACGATTGTAAATCCCACATTTTTTGCCTCTCCTTGCCCTACTCGGGTTTTTAACTCTTTTCATTCTTCGCTTCTGTCATAACTTCTCCAAATCCCCAATTCATTGTAATTGAGGTGTGAGGTTTGCATCTTGTAAAAGGTATGTTGAAGCATATTCAATGCATAGACCTTACCCATCACATGATGGGTATTGCTGAAACACGCCAAAATATAATCAATATCAGTGTTTGGGTTAAAGGAATCCTCCGAGTGGTAAGTTAGCCCAAGATTGTGAAGGTTAGTACCGTTGTAACCAAGTTTGAAAATTTGAATTGTACCATCGGAGGAAAAATCCCAAAAATTAGGGATTCCAGGCAAAATTCGGAAATCCATTATAGGAAGAAAAGTGTGTATATGTTATTTATGGCTAGTAAACTTTTTATATAAACATAAACTTACTTAAAATATAAATGGTGGGGAGGTGGGTTTATAGATAGATGAAATGTTAATTTTATACAAGAAATCAAATAACTAAGTGTCCAAATGAGATCAGGTCAATTTGGTACATCTGGAATTTCAGTCACACAGGATATGAGCCAGATCCAACAGGATGAAGTAACTATGTATAGGAATACAAGTGGCTAGAGCCCGTTTCAAGATTTTGAAATAGGACTAAAGTAGAATGGATAAGAACTTTCTTTGTCACGGTGGAAGCAATTAAATCTTCCAATACTCCTTTGGCAAGAACTTCATTCTACATACAGCTCATCAATCAACACAATTCCCCTAGCCAATAGTTGAGTGGGTTCCAATAATTGTGATGTTTGTTGGAAATTAAAAGGCCATTTCTTGTTTAAATAAAATTGATTAGTTGTGATATTTAAAACTTGTGTTTGAGTAAAACGTCGTCACTATAGGTGCACAAAAAAGATCCGAATCAGTATACAAGTTATGAACTTATCCTATTTCCTTTAAATAGGAAACATCTGCCTGTTAATGCTCGTAAATATGGTCTTCCACATAATTTTAATGCCTGAAATGAAAGTTTAGCTTCAGCACATACTTTTAGTCCTACAATAAAAATTGGCTAACTGGCATTGCCTTAAATGAGTGTGGTGAATCCCTCAACACAGGTGCCCAACTACTGGCTCCTTTATTCTGATTGTAAAACATGAGTATTGCCATATAAAGTGGTTTCTTACCTTCAAAAACTTGCAATCACTAGTTATGAAGGAAATCACTTACAATTTAGCAGGCTGCCAAAGCTATTTGGTGTGATGGTTTTCAACTGCAATAGTTGGAAAAGGATTTATACTTTGTATCCAGACTTTTAGCCTATTATCTCAGCTTTGTAATAACTGACAGTTATTGTTGGTACATTGTACGCCTTTCCTAGTTTAAAGTTTCTGAGGTATGCTGCTCTACAAGCTAAACCAAATGTGCCTATCAGTCAGCTTTGGTCGTTAGGTTTTGCTGAAGCTTTTTTAACCTTCTATGGGGAGTCTGCAAGAGTCTTCAGCACCTCAAATAATTCTTTTTCTGGCCAACTATGTGGGACAGTGTTAATGATTATGGCTTCAGGTGTTCTCCACGTGGGTGGTCTAGGCCTTCCAATTGGACAAGGCTTCTATTAACCTTTGATGGTATGCTCTTGATCTTTGGAATCCATTTTATTAATTTAATGAATTTATCAGTTGCGTACATGCAACTTACTGTGAGACTCAATTATTCTTCTTCTGGCCAGCTATGTTGGACAGTGTGGATTATTATGGCTGCAGGTGTTCTGTATGTGGTTAGTCCAGGCCTTCCAATTGGACACATGGCTTGTATTAACCTTTTGGCATGTTCTTGATCTTTGGAATCGATTTTGATGGATTTTATCAGTTGTTTAGATTCAACTTATTGTGTGACTCAGTTTCTCGCATTGCTTATATGCTTGTTGAAGTGTGACAAATCCCAACAAAAGAAGGCCCTGGCCCATAGTTGTGCTCTTATGATGTTGATTATACAATGAACAGTATTGGGTTTCTAATATTTGTCCACATGTTTAAGATAAGATCAGTAATAGTAAGAGGTCTTACAAATCTATGCTCCCAAATTTAAAAACTAAGCTACATTGTCTGTGTTTTAAACATTGAATGAAAACTGAGTCAAGAATCCACCAATTAAAAGGCACACCTAGAATCTTTGCTTTCCTTGGATAGGGGATGACAAATCTGGGGTTTCTAATCGTAGGCAAGTAAAATGACCTTACTATTAATTTAGATGTCTGAATAGGGGATGATAAATCAATCAGTGCAATTAGACCCTAAACTAATTATTAATATGAGCTGAGACCTGAGATGCCAAGAAAAGTACATGGAAATGGTAAATGAAAGTTAGAGAAATTAGGGCTTACCTGGAAATCAGCAAAATGTGAATGTTGACTGCTGAGATGCTGTGACAGAGCTAAAAAAACATAATCTGGTACTGGATCAATGATCAGAGACCTGAGATGAAGATAACCTGAGCTTTCTGGGGCCTGGGACTAGATTCTGCACTTTATTTGGTCCAGCTGGTGCAATTATATGTGGGTGGAGTGATTTTGTTCACTACTGAGTTTGCCCTTTTTTACTGCAGAAAATGTTTGCTTGATTGTATGCATGTGTTTGGAAAAAATAACCACAAACATTATGTAAACCATCATGCCACTACTTAAACAGTAACCCAAGACTCAATAAGATATAGGCCTGCCATTATTGCCTTGGAATTCACACATAATTCTAGACTGCTAATTTGTAATGTTTTGTGTAGATTGTTTACTACACTTGAAACAGTAACCACACTTAAGTCAACATCATCAATATATCATATAATAGTGAATAATCTGATTATTATATTGATATGAAAACATCATAAAATTAATAATTTTATCAACCAAACTTGTAGCAGATTTGCTATTTTGAAATCCTGCAAGTGCAAGAATGCTGCAAGGGAATGTTAGTTTCCAACAAGTGACTTACCATCAAGTTAGGAGGTCTAAACATTTAAATCAGACATAACAAGTCGATGAAACGAACAACAATAACTCTAAAGGGGGAGGGTTGCCTCTAGGCTAGATTGGATGATTGAGCTTTTGAAAGACACGGGCAATGGTTATAGGTTAGAAACTCAACTTACAAGCTTTACCAGGTGTGGGGCAACTTAGGTTGCAGTTGGGGAGTTATAGTAGCTCGCACACGTCTAGGAATCTTTGGAAGTTAGTTTGGGGCCTTTGTCATTGGGTTGCTGATTCTCCCTATCATAAAAAAAAGTCCAGGGGAGGGTCATGGCAATGTTGAGTAATTGTGTTTGGTACCAATTGATTATGTTTTGTGTGATCAAAATTTGGAATGAAAAGTGCTACTAATTGACAATGAAATTCTTATAGGATGATGCCCATAAATACATAAGCCTAGACATAGTATGAAATTTGGCACCCACATTGATGGGATGGTTGTTTTTCACGATTGTCAATGTTAGATTTATGAATATTGATTTTTGAAATTTGGCGACTAGATCATGCTTGTGATCCAGTTAGGGAACAAGCTTATGGGTGCAATCTAATCCAGGAAGTGAAAAGTTTTGGGAAATGAGTTAGAGTTGGTTTGGAGTGGAGGATTTGTATATCAAAGTCTTAGATTTGGGAATTGATTATGTTTTGAACTTTTGTGTGATCAAAATTGGAAATGAAAAGTGCTACTAATTGACAATGAAAGTCTTATAGGATGACACCCATAAATGGATAAGCCTAGAGATGGTATGAAATCTGGCACCCACCTTGATGGGATGACTGTTTCTCATGATTGTCAGTATTAGATTGATGAATATTGATTTTTGAAATTGGGCGATTATATCACACTGGTGATTCAGTTAGGGTATGAGCTTATGGGTGCAATCCAATCCAGGAAGTGAAAAGTTTTGGGAAATGAGTTAGAGTTGGTTTGAAGTGAAGGATTTTGTATATCAAAGTCCTGGATTTGGGATTGGGGTTAGTAAGTGCATGAAAAGAGCCAAATTAGGTGCTAGAATCTTGCATCAAAGACATCCACACAAAGTGGTGTGAAACATAGAGGTGAAAGAGTGAAGTATGCACTTTTCTTCTCCTCACTAATATAGCTTCAAATGTTAATATCAGGTCAGTAATTGTAAGAGGTCTTGCAAATCTATAGTTAAATTCCAAAATCTAAGATCCATAGTCTATGTTTTTGGCTTTTGAACTGGAGTGCAAGTGAAGAATCCACCTAACTAAAAGCAGCCCTAGATTTGTTGATTTCCTAAGTTAATCCATGTAGTTAAACTTTATTCCTATGACTTTGAACTCAAGCCAGATCCATCTCTATTGAGAAGGAGAGATTCAAAGGCTCAAACAACTTAATCAATTGGTCATCTTCAACATTTATTCAATAACATGACTTACATTTATTCAAAAGAACTTCACCTATAATGACTTTGGCAACCACCTTACTAACTAATAACTAATCTAATATGATTATTAATCATTTACATTGTTCCCTCCAAATATTATTTACCTACACACACAAATAATAATGTGGAGTACTAACATGCTAACATTCACCCACGTGAGGACTAATTCCCAACATTCCCCCCTTTAGTGCTAACATGTGGTGAGGAACTTTATTGTGGTGCTACATCAACAGCTGGCTTGGCCAGTCATTGCTTCTGTCTTCTGTTGCTGAGGTTCACCTGTTTCATATTTGCCTCCTCACAATGGAAAATCTTGAAATCTCCTTGGATGTTGGTTTACAAATTGCTCCACCCATTGTACAAATTTTTCGAAAATTATTAATTTCCTCCCCTTTTTGAAAAACTCAACATGTGATATGCAATTATGCTTTTTACAAAACAAATTTACGCTTCTAGAAATGTATTTCCCCTTACAAAGATTTGATTGTGAAATAGAATTTTGACACAATATACCCCTGATATCACCATTTACAAGAATCAAGAAAATCTGTGTTATCCATGAATATCTATGGGTTAAGACAAATTGTTAATGATAGTCAGGTGGGGAAAAAATCATCAATTGCAATATAATATTTACAAGAAATAAGGTGCCGTACTGTGACTGTGACGAGCATACAAATGCTATGGACAAGTTGACTACTGTCACACCTGCTGAATAAGTATGGTAGTAACTGAATCTTTCCATTTCCTTAGTTAAAACATAAATATTCCTGTTTTTGACGGAGATAAAGATTTTGAGTTTCCTGCATATTGTGTCTGGAAATTGAATGCTGTGAAAGAAAATTAAAGATACCACAAATGGTGCAATTGCTTCCTCACTGGATAAACTTGTGTAGGTCAGCACTTTACACCTTAAAAAAAAACCCAACAGATGCTTGGATATCTAAGATTTTCCTCTTAATGCTGAATCCGGCCAATCACTGGTTTGAATGCCTGCTGTTGTGATGGTCCCAACAACATTTTCCACAAGTGAAGAAATCTGATTTCTTCTCTGTTTGTGATGAATAGGTGCGGTGGCATGATCAACACAGAAGTGACACTGTTGCATGTACAGACTCACTGACAAGTAGTAGGCACAAGGATTCAGATGCTGAAAGCACAGAATAAGTGCTATATAGAGAAAGCCACAGCTTTGTGTTTGTCACCAATCAACACAAAAAATACATAACCATAAATAGACCATTACCTTTGGAAAGCAGCCAGTGAGACTGTCGCAGTTTTTAATCCAAACTAATGAGAACAGATTGTTCATTGTATACAACTACCATTAACAACTACCAAATAATCGTTTGGTTGTCTCCTATGCAGACTATTCCTTCAGTAAAATCAAATGATCTTTTTGACCTAGAGAAAACAATAATTGTATGCTTTGTTCACCTTACATTTCCATGGAGGCATCCTTTCAGGGTTTTGAATATGAGTGCTGCAGTGCTGGAACAACTGCAACTGAAATATAGGTCTGATTCTATATATTTTTGAATTTTCTGCATTTTTTTCGGTATGAAAAAACAATGAACAAAATGGAGTGAAAAGTGATGATGGAGTGAGCAAGATTGAAAGAGAAGAAAATGCAGCCGACTGATGAATGTCGGCAAGTTCGTATGTGGTCTGCCCTGCAAAATTGTTGGCAAAATGTAAGAATGGTGGATGGGCAAAACAATGGCTGTTGCATGTGGTCTGCAGTGCATAGCTGTTGTGTCAACCATTTTCTAGCAATGAAAATTGAATAGAGGGCAAACAGAGAGGTCTCACTGGAAACCTGTTCTGATACCATATTGAAAACAAGAGAGGCAAAGGATCAAAAAACTTAATCAATCTGTCATCTTCCACATTTATTCAATAATATGAGTTATATATTTATACAACTTCACCTATAAACGCTTCCACAACAACCTTACTAACTAATAACTAATCTAGATTCTAATGTGATAATTAATCATTTACATTATTCTTTCCACATATTATTTACCTACATGCACAAATAACAATGTGGAGTAGTAACACAGTAATACTCATTTATGTGAGCACTAATTCCCAACAATCTCTCAATGATAATTCCAGACTTACGTTCATATCTGATGAATAAGTTTCACTGTTAGCTTTGTGATATGACTTAATTTTATTGTTTGATAATATATTTTTGTTGTATGGTTTATGATGCTAACAAAGTATGTCAAGAGAATATAGTAGTCTTTGTGGAACTGCTTTAAATTGATTAGATCAAGTGATGTGGTGGTTTGCTCTTTGCAGTGTCCATACTGCAAATTCAAGGTGCCTGATTGTTCCTACTGTTTTCACCATGGTATGATTTTTATTTCCATCTGTTACCAAATTTTGGAAGTTGCTTGTTCTTGAATGAAAATGTATGCTTGTCAGATCTACGAAGAACTTTAAAGGCAATATTATTCTACATTGGCTGTTTTAGCCAGCAGCATAGAGGACAATTGAGTTGAAACATTGTTTTTGGTACTGTCAAGGCCTTACAAAAAAGGCATTTGGTTTGATGGTGACCAAGTCCAATTGTGTTTTCTGAGGGAAGCTTTAGGTGAGAGTGAGGATTTGTCTAATAAAATTTGTTAATAATTGGCTATGTTTGCAGTTTTTCGGAGGCTATGGGTATCCTACTTCATTTGAGCAGACCTATCGATGTTATCCAGCTTCGTTTATTGATAAGGTATTACATGCTTTAGGTGCTAATTTTTGATTTTGCACTGCAACTTTTTTTTGGAAAATCATGCTAGATCTAGTTGAATTTCATTTATTCAATACACAATTTTATACAGGATACCATAGAAGGTAAGTTATTGTCAACAGAGTTCCTTATTGCAGTGAGCCAATCCTAGTAAGCCTCACTGAGACCATAGGTGTGCATATAGCCACATGTTTGGTGCATCAATAGTCCATAAGCAACAACTCGCTACATGTTGCTTTGTGTATAGAGATTCTATATGCGAGGACTCTTGAGCTGACCCAGGGTGGCATATTTCTTAACTCGGGTTAAAGCTCATGCCTGCTTTGGTCTGGAGAAAGCCTCAGAACTAAAAGAATGTTGTCATGCACAAATGCCCTTCCCTTTCTGTTGGATATCTTTCTTTCAATTTGTCCTTTTCATCTAACTGAGTGCATCTATATATCTCATCCATGAATGACTTATGAAACTCAGTGCTCCAGAAGAAAAATTTACCTTAAGTTAACAGCTTTTGCAGTACAAGATTGTTCTTGTTTGCATTGCATAAGCTTGCAAAATGATGTCAATTAGCTGCACAGTTTTTGTTTATGCTTACGCATGGATATTCTTTGAAATAAATCTGTTATTTACATCAATTTTATCTTGCAATTTATTTATTCCATGGTGTTGCAAAAATTTCTAATCACTGTAATTGTGTCCTTCACTGAGTTTTTATATTGTGCAAGTTACCATACCCTTTAATACTGTATGTTGCGAAGCATACCACCAAGATGCAAGCATAAAGATTAGTTTTATAATTAACTTAGTATATCGTAGAATGCATCCTATTTTAGTCCCCATGTGAGAGTTAGCATTTTGCTTTTGTGTCTTGACTTGGTGTGTGCAAGTAGCAACCGTGTATACACATTTACAAAGACAAGCTTTTGATTAGACTCTGGTAAAAAGTAAAAACTAATTTTATGTTCCTGTTATTTCAGTTTGGTAGGATTTGATATCTTAGTAATTTGCCTTTTGTAATGCTGTATGTTTTAGGTATTTTAATTGTTTTATATTCTTTCTTTTGTTGATTATGTACTTGTTTGATGCCAACATCTCGTGCCATTGGTATATTTTGAGCAGGACAATTAATGTAGATCTTAAAATGAAACATCTGAAATTAGCTTTATTGTCTAAACCAGTTAGGAAAATTTTGTTTCATTTTGTGTAAATCTTCTTGTTTGAAGTTCACTAATTGTAGATCATAAAAAGAAGAACTTGAAATTACTTGTTTGATGCATTTAGAATATGATCATTTGATTTATACAAGTTGCATTTTTATGAAGTTAGTAGTCCCATATGATTCTGAAGATAGTCATTTGTTTTCTTCTTGTTATATAGTTCTGATGATAGTGCTTTGGTTTTGTTTTGCAGCCACAGTTGGAAAGTGGTGATAAAGGTATGTTCATTGAAATCATTTGAATATGCTGTCTGGAATTATTTTACATCATTCTAATTAGTCCATAATTTAGAGACCAATTCTTTTTTGGTCTCATCTTGCTCAGATTGGTTACTCATATAAATGTCTGTCTCAATTTCCAGTTATAATGCCTCCTTCGGCTCTTGATCGTCTGGGTGAGTATATGCCTTAATAGTATTTCTTGGTTCTAAAGAAAACATGTTAAAGACCATTTACTCTATTTTAGTCATTGTTTTTCTGTGTGTGCATCCAATCATGATAATAGCTTTTCTCTATTGTGTCATAGATCCTAAGCTCTATGGATTTTGTTTTACTCATTTGCAGCATCTTTACACATAGACTATCCCATGCTTTTTGAGCTTCAGAATCCAAGCACACAGCGCATGTCACACTGTGGGGTGCTTGAATTCATTGCAGAGGAGGGCATGATTTATATGCCCTATTGGGTATGTATAATGAGCTTTATCAGTAAATTTGTGAGAATTCTTTCAGGTTTGCTTCACTCGGAATTTTATACTATTCTAGGAGTTACAAAACTCATATTGTGTTTGTGCTCTTATTGTTTTTAGATGATGCAAAATATGCTATTGGAAGAGGGAGATACAGTGAAAGTAAAAAACGCTACTCTTCCAAAAGGGACATATGTCAAATTGCAGCCTCACACAAAGGATTTTCTGGACATATCCAATCCAAAAGCTGTGTAAGTGCATATGCTAATTTTTTATACCTCACATTCTAAGTGCAATATCTAAAGTCTAAAGATTCAAATTCTCTGCTTGATGATAATGATTCATAGCAAGTATTAATATGTGATACAACATGCATGGATGTGGATTATTGCTCTAGAAAATTTGTTGACTTATTTTGTCAATTCTTGCAGGTTGGAGACTACCTTAAGGAACTTCTCCTGTTTGACCACAGGTGATAGCATTATGGTGGCTTATAACAACAAGAAATATTACATAGATATAATTGAAACAAAACCTGCCTCTGCAATAACTATTATTGAGACGGACTGTGAAGTGGACTTTGCTCCTCCTCTTGATTACAAAGAACCAGAAAAAGTACCAGCTGTACCTGCTGCTGCAAGTACTTCTCAAGGTGCACATTAATTGGTCTATATTTGCTCCTTTAATTTGATCCTTTTTATCATTAACATTTTGAGCAATTTAGTAGTTGTTTAACACTGAGATTGAAATAAAAATCAATAGGATTTCTTTACAAGATTACAAATAAAGGAGAGTCTGGTAAAAGCAATAGTACAATCTGAGTGAGGTTGATGGTGAAGGCTATGTTTAATCCATAGAGGAGGCACAGGTTGGAACCTGCGAGAGGGTAGGTAATATGTGCCTTATTGATCAACATTTAACTTGAAAATCATGAAACTAATCTCCTTCTGGGCTTCTTCAAAGATCTCATACACCAAATTGGTGTTTTGCTTGATGGTGACCTAAAAATCTACCTTTTACTTTACTTCAAAAAACTTTTGATTCTATGAATCTGAATAACTTATAAATCATAGATATTTTATTGACTAGTGTGCAAGAGAAGTGGGTAGCTCTGAAGCTTAAACCCTTGTTTTACTTATTTTAGAGAAAGTTTATTTTGATCGATAATTAAAGAAACACTGATAAGTTTTTATAAACTAAGCTGTATATAGTGGCATTGTTGCTGAGTCTGTTTCACAGATAAATTGAGATGTTTATTTGTGCTAAATCTTAAAAGGGACCCACTACTTACCTCAGAAACATTAGCTTCTTTCTTTAGCATATTATAATTATTTGTTTGAAATATTCATCAAATCTAGCATTTATTGAAATTTATTGTTGTTTTTGAGGGTTAACATGTCTCGATGAAATTAAATCTTGAGCTCTAGATTTACTTGAGCAATGAAATTAGTGCATGAACTATAGATTTATTTAAGAAATGGAATTAATGTATGAGCTCTAGCAATGAGTTTCTTCCAATTGTTGTTTCATTTTGTGGGTGTTGTGCTATTGAGATTTATTTGTCAAATGTATTTTAGAATTTGAATGTCTAATAACTCTAGGGCCTACATGGAACATACATTGGTGTATCCCATGAAATAAGATTTTAGTACTATGCCATTTTATGTAGTTAATCCTTATTACCATTATCATTTCTAATGGTCAAAGCATAGTTTTAAAATTTGGACTTGACAAAAACCTGGGAACCCAAAAACTTGACTCAAACTAGGGGCTTGGCATATCAAAAAACATAAATCCATAAATAAACTTATATAACTAACAGAATACTGTTAAAAAGCATGGAAAATGAATTTACTATTTAGAGAACACCATAGGTAGTTTTATGCCAAAAAGGGTTACAATGGACATCATAATGTCATGATGGTTGATAATCATCATAGAAAATTTCAAATCCTTCAAATATTTTACGAAGTTCTCAATGTAAAGCTCTTTATTGTATGTGTTCTCAAATTGTATGGCAAAGATATTTTGTCAATGACAAATTTGATTTGTAAATAGTTTGGATATTCCACTCCTTGCATTATCAAAACAAATCACAATTATCACAATCAATTCTTGATTAATCGATTTGCTAATATTGAAGACAACACACATTAAACAGTCCTAAGCTCTTAAATTGTAGTTGTTAAGTGCAAGCAGCAGAAAGGAAGATCATCTAGGGTGTTCATTTAGTGAACTTATCCTATTGTGCTTGTGTTATTGAATGTTAAAATAATACCCCCTCTTTTTGCCATATATCTTGGGTGTGTATTTTTTCATAATATTTTTTAATGCCTCATTTTTTAACTTTTATTAAATATTTCTTTTCAACCACAATCACATCCATCTCCAAATGAAAATTCTTTCTGAATTTGGATTGGAGATAATGAAAATGAAACACATTAGAAATATTTTTTACTAAAATAATTTTGTATTGATTAATAATCTAATTCAAGAAAATTTAAGGGGAAATAGTTCATGTGAATATGGGATTGTTGCCTTTGGATTGGGAAAAGAAATTAACACTTATGCATAGGGTAAACTTGAAGGAAAGAAATATAATTTTTTACCCATCGTGGATCTATCCACGAACATTGAAAACTCCTCTCCTGTTTTATCGTCTTGCAATCTTTACAATAAAATATTTATTAACAATCCACAATATGCCAACAAAAAATTGTTAAATTATTTTGAAGGGGTAGAAAAAATTAAATGTTGTTTTTCTTATCATTGTTAAGTGAGACATCAACTTTGATTGATGAGACCCTCTTGGTGAATGCCTACAAGGGAATTCCTTTTCCTCTTATCTTATATTATTCCCCAAAGTGTACATGCCATACCCCTCTTTTTGAATCAAAGCTATACTTACTCTATTTAGTGCGCTGATTTGTAAAATGAATCTGAGAAACATGACCAAGGGGTCATTTGTCACCATTTCTAGTCAAGAGTTGTTGCAATACTTTACATTGCTGGTAAGAACATGATACAATGGCTTTAAACCCAGCAACTTGGTCTTTGGACAAACGGCAACTTTGTGGTGGTCTAGAACATCCCAGAGAAGTCAGTGATTGGAGGAACATGGGCATAAAACAAGCAGAATTGAGTTGGTGACAAAACTGCTGGTTTGCAACAACAGGCAGTTTTGTAATCATCCCAATGGTTTGAAAACCACCAGATATCAATGGGAAACACTTTTGTTTCCAACCTGGCAGTTGCATTTATGCTTCAATGGTTTGTAACTGCCCATTGTTGTTTTGTGGCAATTTTGTTCTGTTTGTCCAAGAAGGCAAGTTCAAGGATTTTCTTCATTTCACAAGGATTTTCTTCATTTCACATTCTCGACATTTGGATTGCCTTTTCCTGCACGAGAAAACTTGGGTGAGCTATAAAAATACTTAAACACACCCTTTTGCAAAGAATGACTTTTTTTTGTAGCCTCTTAAATTGTTCACATTATAGGTAAATGACTGTAGAACAGGGTTTTGTGAAGCTGCAGACATTGTTGCGGATGTTGGAGTTTGTTTATTCATGTCAAGAGCTCGTTGTAGACATTTTGTTACTCATCTACAAACAATTGACTGGATATAATGGTATGAGGGGTTGTTTTGCTTACTCTTGATGGGGTTTTCCTTATAGTTTTGGGATTCTCTAGGCTATATTGTGTTTTTGGTCATTGTCTTCCTGTTACAATTCCATTTTCAGCGTTGTGGTTTTGTTTTCCATGTTTCTCCATGTTGGTAAAGTGGATTTGATTGGATGTAGTACAAATTGTAATTAAAATCTAATCTTGTTAAGAGGATTTTGAAGAGCTAGAGTAGAAGTCTGTTGTTGATGAGCTGATTGGGGAATATCTGCTTCAGTTTACATGTGAACTTAGGAGTAAAAAAATGTGGTTCCAAGTAATTCATAAAATGCCATTTTTTTTCACCATGCCTTCTTGTAAACCAAAAGAAAAGATGGATAGATTTACACTTACGTTTTTTAATTCACTCAACCGAAGAAACCTCCAGCCCTTACACTTTATTATCCCCAATACTTAGAAGAAACAATAACAAAATTACTTCGTATACCTGTAATAATTAGCAATACATTTATCTATTTTTTCCAATATTAAAAACTTCATTATGAACTCATGTGCTATGTATGATTTTTCCTTTTTGACAATGCCCTCATAGAAGAATATTGTTAGGATCAGTGGTCTAGGTGTTGTTGTACACCTTGCAAAGACCTAGGTCTAGGTGTAATCATTCAATATTTGTAATATTGTAAATAATGTGCCCACATGGGAAAGGGAAGCCCACTTAGATGGAATTTGGAGAGTTCATTAGTGGCACTCTTTGTCATGTGTTAGTGGTCTTATAATAGTTGCTAGAAGCCATTGAATAGGTGGTTATTAGTTTTACTATGAATAGCATATTTGAATGTCTATTTATAGTCATGTGTAAGAGCTGTGTAAGTGTAATTTTGTCTCTTGTTGTAGTGCTTGAGAGTTACACTTGGACCCTTGATCATAAGGGTCAAATTGGTCAAATTGAGGGTTACATTCTATGTTGAGAGGAGTTACTTTTGGAGTGGAGTACATGGGTTGAGTGTGGATCTCTTGGACTTGAGTGCGCATGGTTTCTTGGGTTTTCTTGGCCTATATATTAAGAGCTTGGGATGAAGATTGAATGTTTATGTAGGGTTATGTTGCCATAATTCCTCGAAGGTCAAAGTGTAGATCTCATTGAAGTATGGATACTCTATCATTGTATTTAAACTATTTGTTGTTGAATAATATATTGGGTATGTGCTTTGGAGGCTAAGTATTTCCCTTTGTAGGGGTTTTCCCAAGATATATTCTGTTTTGTGTTATATTCTTTTCTATTTTTGTTAGTTGTTTCTAACTGTTGTAACTATGTTGAAATTTACATATATTAGAGTAACTTGTAATACTCTTCTCTTGGGATTAAGTAGGATTTAGTGCATATTTCCTTTCATTTGGTTTTCAAGCCTAAGGCGCTTATTAAAGTCATGGGAAGAGTAGGGATTTTGTATTAATTCTTGCTTAAGCATGAGTTTCGTAGTCAATCTTGTGTTTAAGAAAATATATATGCCAAGCACTTTTAGAATGGAGGTGTAGAAGTTTATTGGAACAAACTATTAGCTTTAGAAGCACAAGATGGAGGATATCTTTATTCATAGAGGTTTGTGGGTAACAATTTTTGGATAGAAATCCTTTTGCATGAAAGATGAAGATTAGTTGTTGATAGAAAGGTAAGGAGCCTGGTTTGGCTTTGCCTTGTAGATTTAGTGCTCTGGAATATTACTGAAGAAATCACTACTAAGAGCCTCTAGAAGTATGGAACTTGTACAGACAAATTCTATTGTAAACAAACTTTACTTGCAAAAGAAGATTTACTCCTTGAGGATGGGTGATGGAGACTCTGTGATAGAGCATCTGAATACATTCAACATTTTGGTGAGCATTCAACATTTGTGGATGTGAAGATGGACAAAGAGTATTAGTGGCATAACTTTTTTGTGCTCTTTGCTTAGTTAGTGGGATAACTTGGTAACGACAATTAGTAGCACTGTCTCAAAATTGAAGCTTGATGAGGTGGTGGGTGCAAAACTCTTTGAGGAGATGAGGCTGAAAACATCAAATTTTTTGTTTAAAATGCTTTGACTATCAAAGGTTGTGTAGAGGACAATGGTAAGGGAAAGAAGGACAAGCATGCTAAGTTTAAGGAGAGATCTAAGTCTCCTAGCAAATCCAAGGTCAATTGTTGGAATTTTGGCAAGATTGAATACATTAAGAAGGAATGCAAGGAAAAGAAGGCAAAGGAGGCTGATGTCGATTCAAACTTGAGAGCTTGTAATGATGATGGTGGTGATGCTTTCGTGGCAGCCCTTGCTACACATGCACATAAGGGTGCATGGCTAATTGATTATGGAGCCTCATTTCACATGATTGTCAATAAGGAACTGTTTTCAAATTATGAGAGCTTCGTTGGTGGATGGCATACTTGTGAGATAACTCTTCTCTCAAATTCATTGATTGAGGTTGAGTCATGTTAGCACTTGGAGACAAAAGGATCAAAACACTGTCCAATGTTTTGCATTTCTAGGTTTCACGAGAAACTTAATAAATTGAATGATGTTGGTGTGTAGGTGCTTTTCAACAAAGATGGATGCAAAATGTTGTGTGGGATCATGAACTTGGGTAAAGGATTTTGTTTTGGAACCTTGTTTTGTTTGGATGCTAGCACCATTGAATGTTACACAAGTGAAGATCATGTGTAGCACAAGAATATGGGCCACAGTGGATTGTTCCCTAGATTTTGATTTTTGTGAACATTGTATATATTTAAAAATAGAATTGTGTTTTTATTTGAGCTCTATTATATTTGTGGGGATTTTAGATTTAATTCATAGAGATTTCTTTGGTCCTATGGATGTACCATCACTAGGTAGATACCTATATTATGTTTGTCTTATTGATGGCTTCTCCAAGAAATCATTGGTATTTTTCTTTAGGCATAAATGCAAGGTTTTGTCAAAGTTCAAAGAGCTCAAATCTCTTGTTGAGATCTTGATACAGAGAAAGATTAATGTGTTGAGGATGGATAATGGTGGAAAATTTTGTTCAGTAGAGTTTGAGATGCTTGCATGAAACGTGGCATTGTGAGGCATAAGACAACTGTATACATCCCTCAACATAATGGAGTTATAGAGAGTTTGAACATGATGTTGATGAAAAGAGCTGGGAGTATGCTTAGTGGAGCTGGTTTGGAGCAAAATGTTTGGGCAGTTTTGAGCATAGTTTGTTACTTGATTTATAGGTCTCTTACTTTAGTTCTTGTGAAGGTTTGATCAATAAAGAAGACTTTGTTGCAGCATATTGGGGTTTTTAGTTGGGAGGCATATGTACATGTTTCTAAGTAGAAGAGATATAAGTTGGATTTTAAAGCAGATATGTGTATCTTCATCAGGTGCGGTGATGGTGTGAAAGGGTGCAAGATTTTGAATCTTAAGGTTAGAAAGACAATGTATAGTCAAAATGTGATCTTTAAGAAGATCAAATCATCTCTTATGTTGTGGAATCAAAAGATGAAAAGTACAAATTGGTGCAAATAAAGCCAAAGAATTAGGATGTTACATTTGATATTGAACTAAAGGTTAAGAATGGACGTGATGAGGATGATGATTCTGAGAGTTTAGATGAACAATCTTGAACCCCATTCATGAGGAGGTTTATTCGTTAGAAAATGCAACTTGATAGATACAACCCACTTGATTTCAAATGTATTTTTTGCTTTGTCTATTAATGACGATGAGCCTAGAATGGTGAAAGAGGCAATGGAATTTGCAAAGAATAAATCTTGGAAGAAGGGCATGGGTGAGAAGATGGCTACACTAGAGAGGAACACATGGGACTTGGTGAAGCTTCCTAAGGATAAGAAACTTGTTGGCTGCAAATGGGTTTTCAAGAATAATTATAGTTTAAAGTACAAAGCAAGGCAAGTGGGTAAGGGCTATTCCCACAGAGGGAATTGATTTTGGTGAGATCTCATATTGTGAAGCCAACATTTATCAAATTCTTGTTATTTGTTGCTGTTGTGTTTGACCTTGAGGTTGAATAGATGGATTGAAAGATAACTTTTCTACATGGGGATTTGGAGATCTACATGACATAGCCGAAGCACTTAATGGTGAAGGGTAAGAAAGACTTGGTTTATAGGTTGAAAAAATCTCTCTATGGTCATAAATAGCCCCCTAGAATGTGGTATCAAAAGTTTGACCCTTATGTTTTGAAGTTGGGCTATGTTAGATCTAAGTCAGATCACTATGTTAACTTCAAACATGATGGTGATAATTTTATTGTTATTTGTTTTTGTCAATGACATGTTATTGATAAGTAGTGGTAAGGATATGATTAGGGCTTTGAGAACTTAGATTTCACCACAATTTGATATGGAGGACTTGGGGGCAACTAAATTCATCTTAGAGATGGAGATCTAGAGAGATATAGCAAACAAAAAACTCTCGGTCAGATAGAAGTATCTTAACTTTGTTTTGTAGCAGTTCATGATGCAAGATTGCAAACCGACTAGTATTCCCATTCTATGTTAACTTTGTTTTGTAGTAGTTCATGATGCAAGATTGCATTTTGTTAAGTATGCCCATTCTTGTGAGAATAAAACTTTTGGTTGATTAGTGCTCTTCAACGCTAAGTGAGATAGAGGACATGAACCATGTCTTCTATGCGAGTGCACTTGGTACCCTTATGTATGCCATGGTCAGACATTAGACTAGACATTGCACAAGCACTGTAAGTCCAATCCAAACAAAGAGCATTCAATTGTAGTAAAGAAGGTTGTCAGATATCTTAGAGGCATATCAAAGTGTCCAATTTGCTACCAAGGAGGATAAACTTTGAGTAGGACAATGGAGATATGGGGATTCATGAATTTTGATTGGGCTAGTGATGTGGATAGCAGTAGGTCTATTTGTGGGTATGTGTTTTCTTTATTTAGTGGTGCGATTGGTTGGATGAACAAACAATAGGTTGTGATTGCTCTTTCAACTATAGAGGCAAACTACATGGTAGGTCATGCTTGTAAGGAGGTAGTTTGGCTTCAAAGACTGTTGGACATGGGGTTGAAGCAAGAAACAAAGGTGATTCAATGTGATAGAGTGCCATTAGCTTAGCAAAGAACCCTACCTTTTGTGTGCCATCAAAGTACATTGATGTGCAATACCACTATGTTTGTGACATGGTGGAGGACAAGAGTGTCATGATACAAAAAGTGGATGTCGTGATGAATGTTGTAGATGTTTTGACAAAGCTTGTGAATGCAAAGGAGTTTGGATGGTGAAGGATGGCTATGGGGATCAACCTCTAGCTTAGTTCACTATGTTGAAGCCCATGAATGTAGAGAAGTTCAAATAGTAAAGGATGGTTATGGGTATTGACCTCTAGCTCAGTTCACTATGTACTATATAGCCCACCTACATATATCATAGGCACATCGCAGTCCATGTCATCTTTACCTGTTTGGACCATGTTCTTGCAAACGTTGTTTTTGTAGAACTACACACTTTGACCTTGTTTAGCTCAAGTATTAACAATAAATATATCTATACTCTTCATGACGTATATAAATTGTCTCTTAATCAAAGTTTTGAATTCATCTCATTTAGTTTTGGGTGGTAATTTTCTCATAACCAAAGAAGTAACATAAATCTCAAACCATGTCAAAACATAAATTTCTAGCTTTAATCTCGCAAAAGAAATTTGCTGCTCTTCACTAAGAGGATACAAACTGAAACAGACCTCTAGTTGAGCAAGCTAATGATAAAGTTTTGTAGCATCAATGTTTTCATCCTCATATCGATTAATCTCTATTTTGGCTTCCACTTAAGGAAGGAAGAGCTTGGGAAGGTTGAAGATTGCTTCTTCTTGGGTTCCTGAGTCTTTAGCTTTTACACTTTTGGCATCTGAACTAACACTCCAAGGTTCTCCATTTGTACCTCCAATATTTTTCCATTCTTTCATTCTTTCAAGATTCCACATAAATTGAGTGATGTTGGCAATGCCATCATCCAACTTGCTGAATCTCTTTCACCATGGAAAGCTCATCTACCTCCTTCAAAGACCATGCTTTTGAATTTTTTTTTTTCACTTTCTTGTGGACATCTGTTGTTGCAAAGGAATGAAGGAACTTTCTCCTCTTGCACTAGTTGATCTGTTGAGGGACAAAAACCGCAAAACTGAAAACTGAGTACTACAAACACACAATACAAAATTACATGAAAAGGAATAGAAAAACCATTTGATACTAATCTGATTAATAAACAGGGCGGATGTTCCACTCTTTGCTCTATCAATATGAATCTCATTTATTCCAATCAATTCTTGAGTGATATAGTTGCTTATTTTGAAGCAAACATGCACAAAACAGCCTGAAAAGTCCTTAAAATAGCAATAAGAAGATGATAATAAGAAGATGATAACAGCATTTAAAGAGAACAAACTAATTTGACCTAGAGAAAGCCAATGCAGGTAAAAGCTTTAGAAGAGTGAGGTAATTCCTCCTCGAGTCACTATCTCGTTGCTGATTATAGATATTTAAAGCCTTCTAGAAGCTTTCACTGATATTTTGCATACTCAGTTTGAAGCCAAAACATTTTAACAACAATGTCACTACTCCCTATAGCCTTTCCAATTACATTTCAACAATGCCTAAGACTACTTGACTGTTGAAAAATGCACAATTACAATCACAATAAACTAAAGGAAAACCTCTTCCACATGTTTCCAAGGGGGTATTATAGTCCGAAGAGTTGCGACAGTACTTGTGAAGGAATCCCAAACCCTTCAAAATCTGAGAAGACGAGCTGTGAAATACTTAGACTTCTCTTCTTGGACTCAGCTCTGTTATTTTGTATCATTTATGACATGTTCAGCCTTGGTTGAACACTTTCTATGAACCTTGTTTTCTTAAAGGCAGATTCAATTGTGGTCAAATTTGTCACTGACGCCTATTCGTTAATAATTATGAAATCCCTTGGATGTTCAGAACACTAGGTGGCTTCTGTACTCAATTTCTGTTTTTTGTAGTGCTTGCAATTTGGGGTTTGATCATTGCCTTAGGGAAATGGATCTTTTTATGTCTAGCCAATGAGGAGTCTTCAAGGAAGTGACCCGATGGTGTTGTTAATCTTGCTGACCAACTTTGACTGATCCATTTTGGATCAAATCTCATCCTCAAGCATATTATCATTGAGTGCAGCCCTTTGACATGCTTCCACTTGGGTTTCCCTGCCAAAATTAGTGATCTACTCCTTAGTAAACAAAGGCTTCACATCCTTAGCAATCCATCCAAGTCAATTGCTTCACAAGTTGCATTCCTCCCTTCTTGATGCGAAGATGAGGGTTGTATTACACAAAAAATAAGTCATTTGTGTGCTTTAGGTCGACTTGTTGCACTTATTCATGTGAATGGCCTTTAAAATGCTGCAATTGTGCTCACAGCCAGAAGCTCTACAAGAGTGGCACAAAATGTAGATGGCTAGGCTCTAAAACTTTGGTGCTTTTACACCACAATCCTCCCATCACATATCTATACAAAGGACATTTATAACTTTGTAAGTAAACTAGAATTGCAGTTATTATAAAAACCTGGTATTATAAGATTATGATTGAACTTTTGAAGAACTCATTTTTTCTTAACCCAATTGTTGGGTAATTCTCCTTCAAATCCATAGAGGTGAAGAAAACAACCTCCCTTTCATATCCTTGTAAATCTACAACTTGTCAAGAATTGTGTCTTTAAGGGTTTTGTTGAGAATCGTCCTTTCTATGCATGTGTTGAGACCATCCATAACCTATCAATCGACCTTAAACTAATCAAAGAGACCAAAAGGGGTTTAGGTAGTAGGCCATTGCATATATGATATATGTGTTGCTGGAGTTGCTTGTTCCACCTACAATTAATTATGTGTTAAATTGGTTTTTCACATTTTCCTTAATTTCTTCTATAGTAATGTTGAATGGCTTCTTTGGTTTTTTCCATGGCCTCATATAGATAATCCATTGGGTTTTTTTCCCCATCCACCTAGTGTAGAACTTTGATGAAAGGCTTTGTCAACTAAAACAAAATAATATATATTTTAAAAATTAAAATTGATATAAATTTGAATGATAACGAAAAATAAAAAAGTAAATGATCTAAAAATTGAACTTTATTTAGTTTAACAACTTATGAAGTATGGAGCTGATTATTTTGTAATTTTGTAATCATTAAGTTTAAAGTTACTTGGAGGACTTTATCCATAATTTTGGCAGACCACATAAAAAATGCCCTTCATGACCTTTTCCCCTTCATCCTTCCTTGAATATTGAAGCTCTGACCACAAAGTGTTAACAAAAGATTTTCTTAAGAAATGTTCGTGATATTGTAATGCTATTATGCAATATGACAAAGGTGGGGGTGAATCATGTTGACTCCAATCATACAAGCTCTATCCTTTGGCGTGCTATTTCATCAAGCAAAGCTCCCTAGGATGGTTGTAGATGTATTTGGGGATGATTCTAGCCTCATCGACCATGGTTTTCACCTATTAGAATTTCCCTATGTCTTAAGTAGGAGATTGATGCTATGAGTTGCACAAGGGCCCCAAAAAATGGTAGGATGCCTCTCTGGAAGAATTTTTCCTACTACTGCACAAGTTGATACATTGTTGGTCTCAGCTTGGATGACATCCTTGACACTCATTTCTATGACCACCTTCAATATGTAAGAGATTGATGTATGGGTGGCACAAGGGCTCCAAAAAGTGGTAGGGTGCCTCTCCCAATTTTTTTTCCTACTACTACACATGTTGCTGCATTGTTGGTCTCAACTTGTACAACATTGTTGACAGTTGACATTAATTTCAATTACCACCTTCAACATAATGCAAAAGTATCAGTGTTTGTCACTTCATTGGAACCATCAATGGACTTAAAGAACACCAACTAGCCCACTTTAAAGTTTATTCATGTTTGGTTCTTTCCATGCATCCACTCATCAAACAAAATAAAACTGCCCTTTTTGCACCAAATTATTTGTCTTCTACTATCGCCTTGGTATTTTTCTAGGTTTATTCCAACAATGTCCTACCCAAATCATTTGGACTAGGTGCATTAAACCCTTTCTTGACAGTAGCCAATTTATTGATCAACAGTCATGTTTGCTTCATGTTGCTTCTCTTGGTTCTAAGCAATACCTCAAAGTGAAGGTTTCACACCATTAGTATTATTAGGAACAAAAAGAATCTGTGAATGCAACCAGCTAGAACTTGCTCTAGTTGATAGGAATTTGTGGGCCAAGACAAGCCTATTAATCAGGAGAAGAAGTTATCACATTTTTATTTGCCTTATCTGACTTCTTTTCTATTTTTTTCTCCTTGTAGCTAGCCAGGAAAGCCTTTGCCTCTTGTAATCTCAAGTTCTGCTACAATACACAACTGCAAAACTTGGCTTGAGATTTGTGCAAGGTGATGTTTGAGGCATTGATGCTTCTTACTTAAGAACCAGAACAGTTGCATACCACCATTCCTGGATTTGAATCCGATTTTCCATTCAAGTGGGGTCTTTGGACTTGCCATTGCCATGTCTAGCTGAGGATGCTATCTCTATATCATTGCAAAGTTGGAAACCCTAGCAAAAAGAAAAAAATACCAACTTAAAAAAAATTAAACCCTAATTTTGAAATGAGGAAGAAAATGGAGAGATTGAAACAAAATACAGAAGGTTGAAATCCTAGAACAAAGCTAAAATGAAAATTCAAAACACAACAAACACCTAAAATGAAAAACCAGAAAACAAATCACATGCCTTCCAAATCGAGTCAAGAAATCTTTCAAATACACTGAAGATCCCTCCAAGTCAACTAAAAATGATCAAATGACAGTTATAAAGGCAGAGCATAACAGCAACAGACAGAAATATGGGAGACTAACATATTTTGGTGTGTTCGACGTGTGAAATGACGCTTTGAGTCAGTGGTCGAGTTTTTCTCATGGATGGGTGGGTACTTGCGGAGTTTCTAGTTTTGGGCAAGCAACTTGTGTGGCTTGTTTAGCTCGCAAGTACTTGTGAGTTAGCAAATAACTGGCTTTTAATCTTTTGTTTAAAGCCTGTTTTGAAGGTTAAAACAGCACCACACTAATTGTACGGCTTTATCAAGAATTATGATTCAAGTTGTACATCAAATAAACAATACTTGGGTTAGATCCTAATTGGAAAACTATATTTGGACAGACTTTGAATGATACTATATGCACAGCAGATATAATACCCCATTCTGTGTTATTGGAAATCTGTCAAAAAACTTTTTTGGACAACATTATCTAATTTCTGAACTGTAATTGCTACTCTCGTTTTTAATTTTCTCAGGCATTTATTTCTTTGATTGCAATTTCCAGATACATAATCTATATTGATATTCAATCCCTTGGAACATAACAATCCTGGAAGATAACATCAGACTTTACCCATAAAATTTATGCAATTTTGAGAGGTTAAACCTTCCCTTAATCTGGCCAAGTTTTCACCATTTTATTCATTACCTAAGTTCACCTTGCATTGGATTGTAATGTTCATTGATACAGTCATATGGTTGACAAGTTAACCTCAAAGCACCATAGTGTCTTGAGGGAATTGGCTCTGCCAATAACCCTTACCGGTTTACTGTATGTTTCTAGAAGCCCCTTTTTACTTTCGCTACAAGGTTTTAATCTGGTTTAGCAGTCTTCAGTTATCACATTATCATGCTTTAAAGTCTTAAACCACATCAGATAACCTTCCAGGCACCTGATTAGGTACCTAACTCTAATTACAAACTCAATCTGTTTTAATTAACTCATGTTAATCGCATGGTTGTTTCTATTGGAAGTTCAAACGCTACCAGGATCAATTCAGTGTGTGAGGAACTATCTAGATGTGATCAACCTTAGACTTTGATTAATCAACCCAGACACACATTTCTTCTATTTTGGTTTTATCAAGCTTTCTTAATCAGGTTACTATTTGCCTTTCCAAAATCTATTGGTCACAATTGTTTCTTCAATCTAACTTTATTGCAACTTAGCCAGACGCAATGATTTAATCCATTTCGGCTATATCACATTTGCCTGGATTATCAGAAGCTTTAATTCATTAAAGGGTTGCTTTGGATGTGAGAATAGGAATGGACCTGAGGATGCCTATAAAATCCGTCAATCCGTCTTTGGTTCTTGACCTGACATGTTTATCCAATTCAATTATATCGCATTACCTCAGACATTGGGAGTGTAGGTTCTTAAAAGTATGACTGGATAAGAGAATAATTATTCAATCTAGTTAAGGACCTTAGATGTGATAACTTTTAAGTTTTATCAATTTTGGCTATATTGCATTATATGCTATCAGAAGTCTAATTTGCTTGAAATAGGCATTTGAATGCAAGAAGCAATACAAACACGGGGTACTTATTCAACCTGATTCAATTTTCTGATGCGATATGTTTATTGATTTTGGTTATATCACAGATTCACAAGCTTGAACCTTAGGCAATTTAATATGTAAAGAATCACTAGCTACTTTTCCTTCTAGGTTAGTTAACTTTAGCTAGTTGTGATGGTTAAGGTGATCGATGACTTGCATGAAAGAATTATTGAGTTTGGGTGCATTAAAGTTAATGGATGAGAGAAGATTTTAGAAAGTGGTTTATTCAACACTTGTTGATTTTCCAAATGCATTGCATGACGTTTTTAACTCAATGTCTTAATCATAATTTATTGCAAAGGTCGAACTATATCCCAGGTTAATTGCAAGTGTTAAGGTTCTTGCATCCTCGCATGGAAAATTTACTAGTTGGAACAATGCATGAAACCTTAACACTGTTTGATCACTGAGATTCTCAATGTGGGCAAGGTGAGAGTATAGGGTGAAAGTATTAGTATAATATTATATCGAAATGTATGTTGGTACCAAGCCACAAAACTCAATATTGCAAACTGTTATTTGCAAGTTATAACTGAAAATAATTGAACTAGTTCTGTCGGTAGGCCTTCCAAAAACAAATACAAATTCTAAATCTGGTGGACAACTACACAAGTGAACATTAGAATACTGGAAATGAAATTAATTCATTGATGTTGTGGTGCCAAAGCCATCCGGACTTACAATATTGAAAACAACTACAAATCTTTTAATATTTCTGGCAGTAAACCACAGAAAATTACAAGGCAATCTTTAACCAATTGAAGTTAAACTCTTGTAATTATCAGTAGCAACAAAATACGAATAACCTCCAATAATCAACTGTGAAACAATTAAGTCAGTAACTTACAAATACCTAAGATTTACAGCAGCCTTGGAGTGATTAGATTCAATAAGTTTAGGTGCAGTAGAGTTCAGAAATAATTTGCAGCACTTTACATATAGTATGGCAGGCTGTAGTACCAATTTCTATGGCCAAGGCCCAAAGGTGATAGAAGCAACTGATATAGAAGTATTTAGAAGCTGTGATCAGAAATAATATAGTACGGCAGCATTAAGAAGTGAAATCAGCTCACATTACATTTATTTCTTGAATTCCCTTGAATAAGTGCAACTTCCTTAGTAAAGTACGGCAAGACAAAACATGAAGAAAGTTTGGCAATTTTTATTGTTACTCAATAATAATCAATGCTTAAAAAGGTATGGCCTCTTCAGTAAGTTTAAATAGAAATATGAACTTGGCAATTTCCTTGGAAAGTATTGGCAGCCTTTAGAAAATGTACGGATTTGGCTCCCTCATAAAATTTGAACAGCCAGTAATAATATAAAAATATATTCAGCTGAATAGTATGGCCAGGCTAGGGTGGGGGCCCTGGCTCGATTGGCTAAAGCATCTTGTTGCAGGCAAGAGGTCCAATCTCCCCTCGTCCCTGTGGTACTGGAGGGCGTGTCCCGTCAGCGTCACCAGTCATGTGAAAAGTTTACCAGGTGCACTGCAGTTTGTAGCGGGGGGGGGGGTGAGCGGTGGATTTGCTACCTGATTCCTGCAGTCTAAAGAAAAGTATGGCCAGGCTAATAATACAGACATAAAATGGTATGATCTATAGAAATTGAATATTAAGAAGTACAGCTAGCCAAAACAATATACCGTCAAAATCAAATATATAGAATATTCCGAAATCATACACTGATTTCAAAGATGAAATTTATAAACTCACAGAAGTCTGAAAATCACCAAAATTGGAATGGAAGACAACTGCAATTGGAAAATTTCAAAATCCTCAAATAATTTGAAACTGAATATAAGTTGTATTCTTCAGCACAACTGCGATCCCTAAGTGTAATTGCGAAGAAAGGACAATAGGGTTTTTGTTCTCCAATCTGAAAAGGAGACTGTGAGGGTTTTTTGTCCGCCAAATTTCTTTACCATAGGGTTTCATTGTCGGGTTTGGAGATGAACAAAATGCTCAAACTCTGAAATAGGGTTTTTGATTTCATCAATTGGTAACCCTCTTTAAAGCACCACTTCTCCGTATATAGGCACTTGAGGGATTCCAGATCTATAATAATAATATTATTTTTTTCCCTTTTCCCTCTAAAACTTATTTTTGAAAAGTGTCTAGAAGGTCCTTTTAATTAACATTACTTTTGGACTCCATTTGTAATGACACTTTAGTGACCCTCTTTTAAAAACAACTACATAAGTTGCCTTTTATGAATATAACATAAAATTACTTTGTGGACAACTTAAGTTAAATTATTAAATTATTTCCCTTTTATTATCCCAATAGCCTATAGGAAATAAAATAGTAGGCTAAGGGTCTTCCAATTGACTTTGGCTGAAAATGGGGACATGGGATGCAATAAAGGTATTGGACTTGGGAATACATCAGAATTTGGTTTATTTTAAGTCCATGCAAAAGTTCAACACACTTCAACTGATTTTTGGTTGTGTTTGTAAGTCTTTGACCCTAGGTTTAATTGTGGTTTATTGGAGGGGGGTAAATCTTGACTCTTGTTAATTGCAAGGGTTGTGATTCTGTGATTCTTGCAACAGAAGGTTAACATGTCAGTTTTGAATCTGATACAAGGGATGGACGTGATATGAATTTTCGATTTGGTTTTATTTTTAAATCCAAACTTTATATGCTTTATAACATTCCGACCTTGGTTCAGTTGGTGTTTGTGGCAATGTTTAAATATTAATCCAAGGGTACTCGTAGGGTTTAGAGCTCTCGCAGCTTCACAAGAACAAACCTTCCCATTTACCTGCAATAAAGAGGTTAACTGTAACTAAATATTTGAATCCTTTGAACATCAGGTAGGGATAAAATGACATCAACAAGATGCTAGAGTCCTTTCCTTAATCATATTCAGACAATTTGAAACTCTTCTGAACTTGGGGTACACTCAACAAAAATACCTCAAGTAGAAATAATTAGACTTAGTGTATTACCAAGAAGAGTACCGGGACATGATCAATCAAGTTTAATCACCATGTAATCTCAGCAACTATAAGTAGCTCTACACTCTGAGAAGCTCAGTTTATTTCAAAGTTAGTACAAATGCTCAAAGTTTGAAAAGAATTTACAAACCGGGCCACTATAGGCTATCCAACAGAATCCAAGTACAAATGCTCAAAGTTTGAAAAGAATTTACAAACCGGGCCACTATAGGCTATCCAACAGAATCCAAACCAGTCAAAAATTATAATATATTTCCAGATTTGAACTTGACTTGAGGTATGTCATTAGAATGAAATAAATAAATAAATCCAACAAAGTATTTCTGTATAAAGATCCAATCCATTTACATACAGAGCATGATTTCCATTCTCTGCGTTTACAAAGCAAATATAGATATTGTCTACTCATGACCATTGTCTAGGCTTACAAATTACAATGCCACATCTCATATAACATATTTGTCCTTAGAGGACTCAATATATGCCGCTTATCCTTCATCCTCAAACAAGCCACCTTCCTTGATTAAACCATAGGCTAGTCCATGCTACTTGTCACACTACATATGATTATAGAAAAACATGATAATACTGGTATAAATTCAAGTTTCAAATCTAGTGAGAATGCATATCATGCATTCTTTATCATTTCTACTTTCTAGTGTTCCCTGGAGATGCATCATTGGAGTTTTAACCCAGTGTTGGAGATGAGGGGTGTTTTTGGGACAGAGGGATGGGGATAGAACATCCCTAGCCTGTTCCTCTCCCCTTCTAAAAAAATTGGAATGTCTCAGGGATACACTCACCATAGGGGATGTTTCCTAATGGTAGGGGGACAATGTCCTTGTGATGTACGCCAGGGACTTGTAGTTTTAAGTTACGAAAAAACATACATATATATATAAGTCCCGCTGTCACTGCTGCTGCCTTCATTCGTTTGAACTTTAAACTTTAGTTTCAGGTTTTCTTTTTTAGAACCAAAGCTTTCTACTGCATCTAACCTTGTCTTTTCTCAGAAGCTCACACTTCACAATGAGAGATTTCCTAGTCTAGAACTTCAATTATCATTGACTGGATGTCTGCAGACCCACAGCTCATTCAAATATTCCCTCATCCGCTGCACCACTCTGATTCAGACTTTGACCTGTAAGACTTCTCTTACATCTAGTTGCCCCTTAAGCTGTTGCTTGAGCTAACACTGCTTGGTCGACTCAATTGCCTATTCATGGAACTAGACACCCCCTTATACCTCACTCTGTTTTTGGTGATTCTTAGTATCTATGATCTGCACACATGCACTTACGTTCGATTGTGGCACCTTGTGTAATATATTAAACGTTAAAATTGCCATCCAAAGGTATTCGGTAAACACAACATTTTCCACAATGATTTAAGATTGCATTTATATCATAATCTCCAATTAGACCCTTAAAACTTATGGTCCTTATAAAAATCATCGTAACCAGAATGCATAATTTAACTTGATTCCACTCTATCCACAAGTAACCAAAAGTACACAACCCAGCCTACTCAGTTTACATGCAGCCAACTGAAAACAGGGTAAAAAGTTGGAATCCACCACAGATAATCTTAAAAAGGTGGACCAAGAGAGGCATAACAGGGAGGGGCAATGCAATTCAACAGTTTTTGTAGGGAAACGATATGAATTTGTGGAAGATACATTATGGTTGTTAAAAGGAAAATTTTAAATTTCCAATTATGATGGGGCCTAAACCTCAATAAACTGGTTTACTTAATCCCTTTGAGCATAGTATGTTAGGATTGTTATTTGAAATGACGACCTTTAAATTTTAAAATTCATGGCAAGTAATTAAATAAGGTGACCCCGTTTAGGTTAGCTTGCTATTTAATTTCATCCATCAGATTACCCTATTGGATCAATGGTTAAGATTGCCTTTCCCCTTTGGCAATCTTTAAATATAGGGTTTTCCCTCTTTGTAAAAGATCTTTGGGTTTGTTAATCAATATATTGTCTTTGCTTTTGTTGCTTAACACTCTCCATGGAGTGTCCTCTATTTTGCTGTTTTGTGTTTAATGGCTGCCTCCTTATGGTCCTCAAGTGAAAAGTGGGTTGAACCAGCTTTGGCCAGTCATTACACTTAGGATGAATAGATGGTTGAGTGTTGTAGAGGAGATCCAATTGATTTATTATTTTGTGCATCACCCCCTATTTTTTTTATTTTTTTTTATTACCCTTTGCCTCCAATCCCATTTCCCTGCATTTCTCGATTAGATAGAAATTTACCTTCTCTAGAGGTTGCTTGCATGTTCAAGGTGTGCGTGTGGGCATCTGGCACTGCTGCTTCAAAATTGGCTGGGGTTGGGTGTGTCAATAGGTCCTCTGTATGTTGTATGTGATTTTTCAGAAAAGCAAGGACCAAAGATCAGATTAGCTTTAGCTTTCATATATTATGAGTGCATGGAGTGTTTCTTTTCAATGTGCAAATTCTTCAAATGTTTATGAAAATGTAGATCTATAGCACTACTTGCGTCAGCAGATTCAATACAATTGCATAGGAGAATATTAGAAAGGAAAAACAGATCCACTTTTTTCATCAAGCTTACTTCACTAAGCAGTCTATTAATTTACATGCTTGTTAGAAATCATAACATAACCAGATAATCTCAGGTCTGCATATTTGCATATTGTGTGTGATTGGTTGGTTGGTTCAAGGAATCACTTTGTTTCAGCTCACTTGCTTTCAGTTGATCTGTGCTTATATGTATTGAACCTTGCTTATAACATGTGGTGGTTGTGTAAATCTAGAGGAAACAAAGGAGGCAGAAGAAGCTAAATTTAGTCCCTTTACTGGAGTTGCAAGGCGTCTGGATGGGAAACCTCTAAAGTATTCAGTAGCACCAATAACTTCTTCTGGAAGTTCTGACGCTGCAAAAAATAAGTCATCAGGTTCTGGGCCTCCCTCAAGTGTTCCACAGCGTCGCCCCTCAGGGAAACTTGTATTTGGTTCAGGTGTGGGAAGTAATCCTGTCGATGAACCTAAGGTAATTATATTGAAACTTTTTACTTCACAAGATGAGAGAGTTGTTACGTTATTCAAATATCATTCTAATTTGTTGTTTTCACCCTCCTGTAGTCTTCTGTGAAGGAGATCAAACAGGATGCACCAAAGGAAGAACCAAAGTTCCAGGCATTCACTGGAAAAAAGTATTCATTAAAGGATTGACAAGTGATATTTCAGATTCTCTCTGCATCATTATAATCTTTTCCATAATGTAGTTGACACAGTGTTTGATGTATATTTTGGGCCTCTATGATCAATGATGATTTATCTGATATATTTAGCAGTCTAAGATTCTTTTTACACGATACATTTTTCAGGTGGCTGGTATGTATCCATATGCTCACATTTAACTTAATGCACACACATATATCTCACAACTTGCAGATAATGAAGAACTGTATTTAATCCGGATCTTGCCTTTGCTGCTCTTGGTAGCGTATATTATACATCTTATTGGTCGCAAATTACAATGGTTTACTTCATCTGGTGTTGTCTCGTCATCAGCACTATTGTTTGAAAATTATCTAATAAAGAATTGAATTTTTTTGGTTAGCTGTGACATAAATGCATCTCCATTTTTGTATGAATTGAAACCCTGAATCTTTTAGTTAGAAGTGGAAATGGTTAAAAACGTTTAAAATATGAACAGGGCCCAGAATAAGTAAGAATTATCTGCAAAGAAAAATGTCCATGAACCATGTTTTGAAGACCTTGGTTTTATGTGTTCAAAGTGGAATTCATGGCTTCTTAAATTTGGTAGTTGCTTTGTTTAGGATTATACCCATACGCCAAGTGTTTGGTGATTTTGAAGGTAGAGATTGAAAATTTTGTTCTCAAAACTACAGAATTTTGCCATGGTGACTTTATTTAGCCTGAACCAGGTAAACAAGCCAAAATATCTTCTAAAGATATGTTAAAACTGGGTCAATAATTTGGGTTCAACTAAAAAATGCAAAGAAACATTAATAACCTGGGTGTTTGCAATGAAGCTGCTAAGATTAATCTCATAGTAGAAGTGGAAAGGCATTTGATGCATTTGCAACATTCCTCGCAGTCTTCTGCCTAAATGCCATTTGTTAGAGGCGGTTGGACAATACCCTTCATTAAAACTTTCGACGGTCTGTTGGTTGGTCAATATTATGTCTTCTTATATGTCTAAAATGAGGTTTGTTTTTGTATGTACGAAATATAAAATTGCAAATTAGCTTGAATTTAATTGATTTATTGTGTTCATAAAAGTTTTTTAGAAGTTTATAGTTATAATAGTCCAGTAACACTTATTAGGCCTTTATTATTAAAGGTACCTTTCAAACTACTAAATCTAACATTAATTTATATTAAATTCAAATGTTCAAAAGTAAAATATTTTGTTTAAATTTAATAAAAATATGAAAGTTACAAGCAGAATTATATAGTTATTTGTAAAAACAAAACATTTTTGATATTTGGAATAGGTTTGGCATCGGAAGTGCAAGGGTAACTTGCTGGCCTTGTGTGAGAGAGGTAACATGTTCAAGCTACGTGTTCCCTCTTTTGCTCACACTGGGGGAAAAATTTAGTATTTGATTATAGTGCGAAATTTGATTATGGGCTTTGTTTCTCTCGCCAGATTTTGAAAAAGATGAAAAGACAATCGATATAGGTTGAGAAGTGTTTTCTATTGACATGATTACATTAACAATATATATTTTAAGCAGAATACCTTGCGAAATGAGAGAAAGTGGGACACAATGAGCATGGAAGAGAAAGTTTGTGAGCTAAGAAAGAAGCGAAGGAACCATGGATGTGGGGAAGGCGAGGCAATGGAGTTTAATGAGATAATATTCAAATTATCAATCACGATATTCAAAAGAGAAGATGAAGGATGCGTAGGATAGTGATCAGGTAAAAGGTAGGATTTTGCGTCAATCAGGGTTAAGGGTAGGTTTATGAAAATGCTACTCATTTTTTTTTTTTAATTTTTATAAAAGGGCTTTGTTTATATGTGAGTGATCTAAGAATTAATATCTCTAGTTTTTTCCCTAAAGTTTTGAATAATCAATAATTGCTTTTATATTGCTTTCTAGGGTTTAACAAAAATAAAAATAGAAAAATGTAGGTTTTGTAGTTTTTGGATTAGAAAAGTGCCATTTCAAAAAATATAAAAGATACACATGAGATAGAATCTTGTATTTGGCTTAATGTTAGTAGTACTTGCACCAAACATGAACATAAAAAATGCAACATTTTGTATTGCATGTACTCATTTGTAGTTTCATTTGAAGTGAAAAGCGGTAAGAGAAGATGGAGTTGTGGATGTTACCAAGTTGGCCCCAAATAAACTATTTGAAAGGTTTGTAGAAGGAAATATGTATCAGTTGTATAGGGTTGTAGAGGAGTTGGAATTAGTGTGGCCCACTATATCTATACAAACATCAGTTGAAAGAGACATGTGGAGGGTTGTTGAGGAGTTGGAAGTAGCAAGATCCCCTCTTTCCCACATGGAGTTGGAATTGGTGTGGCCCACTAAATCTATACAAACATGAGCTGAAAGGGAGACAAGTGTAGGGTTGTTAAGGAGTTGAAAGTAGCATGATCCCCTCTTTCCACACATCATATAGTCAAAAAGTTGAAAATGAAAATCCCCATGCATAGGGTCATTGAGTAGTTGGCATTGATGTGGCCCCTCAATGTATGTGTGGATGAACCTATCATAACACAGTGAGATTATATGCCTCTCTCAAATTAGATATATGCATACACCACGATGGATTCAATTCGAGAAAGTACATTTGTGGAGAGTGCACCCCCATATTTTCCCTAAGTGTGAGGATAAGTATCCTATGATAAATAAATTATACAAGTGTAGTAGTTGTATAAGAATATAAGCATGACATGCATTATATAAACATGAAAGCATGACAAAGATGTGAGTGTGAAAATAAGGGAAAATATGATATGAGATGTGAGTGTGCAAAGCATGGTACAATGTGTATCAATATGTTCTATTCCAAATAGGAGAGTGAAAATATCACAAGTGATGCCCTTAAGTGGGGGAAACAAACCAATTGGTAAGTGCCACAAGTGTGGAGGAAGAAGTGCAAAAGTAAAATTTGAAATGTGAGTAGGCAAAGCACAATAAATAAAGTGTAAGTAGAAGGCAAAAGAAAATCACACATCAAGAAATAAATAAATAAAGGAGAAGCACACAAAGCATGATCAAAATAAAATGTCAAAAGAAGCAATGCCAAGATAAAAAAAGAAAAGTGATTAAAGGAAGATCCCAATAGTCATGGAGCAAAGGCAAAGGTGTAAAAAATGTTCAAAACTACTATGTTTTTTAAAACATAAGTGTTTATGAAGACATTTCATGATTTTGCTTCATCCCAAATTCATATTGAAGAACATTAAAATCAACATAGGAAATTAAAAGGGGGACCCAAAGTATATCATGCAACAAAAATAGATAGGTAAAGGAGGAACACAACAAACAAGGTGGAAGTAAGTAAAAGGTCAAAAGAAGGAATGCCAAAATGAAAAGGATGACAATTGTGGTTCCATAAAAAAGGTCAAGGCATAAAATCAAAGTGCAAAAACAATTATATTTTTGGATGACATGATAAAAATATTTTGGAGTTTGCATCATTGCAACTCCATAGGGTTGAGAACACAAAGGATAAACATAAGAAAATGAGGAGACATGACCCCCAAAAAAGTCCATGGCCATTCTTGTTTAACATGCATCACTAAGGGTGTGTTTGCCTCATCCACATACTAGCTAATAATATGAAAAAAATCATAAAACACTATCAAAATAAAGACAAAATAGAACATGAAATGTAAAGAAAGTTTAGTAAATATGTGACAATCAAACATAAATTGTAAAATTTGTGATCAATTAAGATATCATCCTTATCCCAATCATCAATGTTGAAATCTCCAAAAGTAATCATGTGGGATTTTTCTTGTGATGGTTTTGTTGATGTTTTAGGTAGCTTCGGGAGGTAAGCCAAAAGTCAGGTTGGCTCAAGAGAAAGCACAAAAAAAAGTTATACTTGCTGGGTTGACTCAAGTAAAAGCTAAAACCTTCTCTTGGATTTGTATAAATAAGAGATACGCTCTCCTCATTCTATGATCGATTCATTCATTCAGTTTGCTATTTGGTGATCAAGAAGGAAGTCTGCTAACACAAAAGTCTTAAGGAAGAGCATGGATTATCTTTATGACAGTGCTGAATTGTATCATTATACTCTGCCTATTTTGGCTTGGTTCTTAAGTGCTATTTTGCACTGTTGTATCTAAATTATCTTTAGTAAAATGTTGCTGGGTTTTTCTCCCTCGAGTAGAAGGGTTTTCCCAGGATAAAAATTCTGTGTTCTCTGTTTTGAGTTTATTTTTCTGCTTACTGTTCATATCTGATCTAAAAATAACATGGTATCAAAGCAGGTTCAAGAAAACTGATCAGATTTGACTAAGCATAATTCTGGGTAGTGTGGAAGACATTTCTTTGATATGCCTGATATGAAATATGGGCGCACCTTCTGGATGATAAGTAGTTCGATATTCTGGAGGTTTTCATTGGCAACCCAGACACAGTTGTGTAAGCATTAGATGTAATTCAATTTTCAGGGAAGAAGTCAGATTGTGCATAGAAGTTGTTGGAGGAGAGCAGGGAAGGCGCAGGTTGAATTGAAGATCACCTTCCACTTAACTAGGACGCGCCCAACCAAGGAAGACACAGTGCAGGTCGATGGTAAAAAGAATGAACAAAGGTTGAATGTAGGCATATTGATGCTGGGACAAGAAAGAGCTATGTGTAAATTCAACGGGGCTAAATGAAGAGCCTGTGCAATACACATTCGAGCCATTTATGAGAGGCAAAAAATAATAGATGATGTTAAACCTGATTCCATTAGTGGATAAAGTTGCGCATGTAGAAGAAGAGATAGAGGAAGGAAAGGAAGGCGTGAAGCGATTAAGTGATGGAGCCCTTCGAGCTTTCGTCACTCCCCGAGCTCCTCTCTCAAGGTCGCAATTTACTATAGAGCGTCACACCTTCCTCAGTTCTAGATTAAAGACTCTTCACAAATAGGTCCAAATTGAGCTCATCCCAGCTACCACCGTACTAGCTATTTGCTCACCATTCAGGACAAACGATATTTGATTTGGCCAAGACAAGATTGCTAGCACATCACATCATTCATTTCTGGTGAGGCCATGGATATCCTGTAGTTAGCATAGAAGCGATATCATTGTTGCGAGAGGGAGCCTCATGACAATTTGTGGCAACAATCTCCCAACTTGCGAACATTACTACCTGAGCCTCCTGCGAACTGGTTTCAGTGTTTTTTCGGGTATCAATCTCTGGAAAACTGGTTGTAGTGTTTCCAAAACCAATTTCCAACTCATGAGGTTCTATGTATTGTGATTCATTTGTAGGATAGAGCATGAGAGAGCATGATGGCATCTGCAGAGGATGCAAGAAGAAATGATAACAATGTTGCACAAATAAGATTCTTTAGCACAAGGGGGCCGACAATGCTATATATTAAAGGCATGTGACAATTCTTATGAAGCTTGAATAAGGTGAATTGTTTGTATTGGATGGATGACACAAGTAATTCTTGAATGAGATGCTCAATGGCAAGGGAAGTTAAGACATTATCGACATCCTTATAGAGTTTTAAACTATCCTTTGTCGTCGACAAGTAAAGAGCCTTATTCATATTGCAAATACATGAAATCAATAGGAGTCATTAGGCTTCTCTTTGCATTGATAGTAGGCAACCTTAAGGAAGATAATTTATATTTAGCTCAACTGAAGTCTGATGCGAATTCCAGACTATAATGAAGTTGTGGCATCCTTCTTCATGCTTCCTGTGAGTTTGGCATTTCACACTGGAATTGAATGTAACTCATGGTGTTCAGAATTCTCAGTTAGAGGGAACAAATTTATTAATTCCTATGATCATAAATAAGTAGACAATGGGGAAGACCTATTTGCAGACTTAAGGATAGAGACTTCAAAGGAAGATAAGAGCTCCTTTTAATGTAAGAAGTGAGAAGCCCCTAACAAAGTCACCAACTTGTCTTGGATGAAGAACGATTAGATTGAGGATCATATCTGAAAGTCTATGCGGGCTAAGGCAAGAAGTGATTGTTTACCCAGAGCACATGATTTTAATCACCCGGGGAGTCTAATGTAGGAGCATCGCGCTCCATCCCCTTTGTCCAGTAGCAAATGGAGTTCTGTCGACGAGACTTGGAATTTCGACAAGACATTCATGAATGTCTCTTCAACATTTCTTTGACATCCTTGTTTGAGCGCTAGTGTGATGGGTGCATTGGTGCTATGTCGGCGAGAGGCAAGCTAGTCGGTGAGAGATCTGTCAAAGTCTCTTCAACGAGGTGAAGTCTCATCGATGTTGACGTGATATATGTCGTTCAACGTGAGATCTCTGAATTTCTGTTAGACATTCCGATGGTGTTTCAGTTGAAGCTTGATCGGTGAGACTTGGGTGTTTCGAGGAGAGATGTGAGGAGGTCTCTTTATCAAGATGATGGACGAGATCAAATACAACAATGAAGATGACCATGGTGGGACCGATAGAGAAATGTTGGAGATGGAATTCAATGACGTGTACGAACAACTGGAAAGTGGCGATAGGATGATTGGTAACTTGCATCCTTGTTGCGAATTACAAATGGTGACGAGGTTAGTGATCGATGATGTGGTGGTGACGATGTTGGGAAGACATGCACTCTTCAATGAGAGATCCTTCAATGTCTGTTCGACATTCTGTTGGTGCCGATAAGAGTTTTATTGGTGAGACCTAGTGGGTTCGATGTGAGATCTTGCAGAGTATTGGCGACACTCCAACTAGGGTGTTATTGATGTGACATGGTGGCATCAGGGTGAGACCCTTTGAAGTATTGGCATCATTTCGATGGGGCAATGAACAGGGATGGTCATCACGGTGGAGTATGATGAGTTGGATCACGTCACTTGGCAACATGATATTAGGCGTATTCCACATCATTGTTGTGGAATACATGTTCATTGGACAACTCAGTTGAGCTACTGATAACGATGTTCAACAATTGTAATTACATTAGTTCATGATAATTCTATATTGGTCATTTAGTGATGCTCTGAAAGTCAAAATTTACCATCTCCATTGTCTTCTCCATGAGGACGACCTGTTGTTAGTGAAAATTGGCAATAGTTGCAATCATCCTTGACAATATTGTAAGCAGTCTAAGGAAGTTCTTGATGGATTTTGAGAATTCAAGGCATGAGTTGAGAACATGTCCGGGAAAAGGATTAAGGTTATGAGACCAGACAATGGAGGGGAGTACACTTCCGGAGGGTTTTCATAATTTTTGTATTGAGGTAGGGATCAAGAGGGAGTTCCGTGTTCAGCAAAATGGAGTTGCCGTAAGGAAGAACAAGTCTATAGTAGAGGCAAAAAAGGCTATGATCCATGATCAGAGTCTACAAAATGAAGAGAGTAATCATGCCCTAGATTTTAACAAACTTTGTGGGGATAATTCTTTACCTGATTGGAAGCAGAATTATTTTATGTTGTTTTCTATAACAAAAGATTATAGTGGTGAGCAGGTATGCCCACAACCTAGCAAAATTGTTGTGCATGGAAATCCAATGGGTCATCATCTCCAACCAAAACTTTCCTCTGGGAGAAGGATGTTTTCAAAGACAGATCTAAGGAGTAAATCAACTGATGGATAGGCCCTGACGTGGGAGAGACCAAGAGGAGGCCGAGTCAAAGGGAAAATCCTTACCAATTGGATTGGACAAGGTCAGGTTGAATGAGAAGTTTGAACTAGGAATTCTGGCAGAGTCAAGTCCGTGCAATAAGGCATTGATGAAGGTGTTGCAAAGGTTTCATCCATGAGGAGTAAGCACAAAGGAGGTTGGACAGAGATTTTGGTGCTGTGTTACAGGTAGAATTGGGCCCCAAGCATGCCAAGAGACAGTGTAATGGACATGCAGAAGAAACACAACCGAGTTTGGGACTGCTCAATGTGGGTGAAGTAATGCAAAAACAGGTGTCTTTGGAAGGCACCAAGGCAGACTCAGGTGGGTTTGCAGGAGAACCATCTTGGAGGTGGGAATGAAGAGGCAGAGTAAGTGGATCAACAGGTGTAAGTTGAGTTGCACTCGTGGTGGAATTGTTTTGGGTATGAATGGGCACAAGGCAATCCCATGGAGTCCTATGTCACGAGGAACTGGAGTGGCTCGATGAGAAGAAGTTGTGACACTGAGAAAGTATGCTAGAATGTTTGGGATCAAAGAGGAGTCACAGGTAGGTCTTCAAGGAGAGTTGGAGATTGGGTCAAGTGAAGGAAGCCGAGGTAGGGTTCTCGCAGTGGTGGAGAGAGTAGTTCTAAACAATCTACTCAAATCAGGCTAAGTATGGCAAGGCCAAAAATGGTGCTGAGGAAAGCAATCTAGCTCTAGAGGGAGTCACAACATTCTCCCTATGTCAGGAGAATGGACAAAACGATGAACTGATTTGTCATAGTGTATATTTCTCTGAGACAGAGAAATATGAGGTGAAAGCCCTTGTAACGTATATTTCTCTGAGACAGAAATATGAGGTGAAATCCCTTGTAGCGTATATTTCTCTGAGACAGAAATATGAGGTGAAAGCCCTTGTAGTGTATATTTCTCTGAGACGGAGAAATATGAGGTGAAAGCCCTTGTAGCGTATATTTCTCTAAGATACAGGAATATGAGGTGAAAGCCCTTGTAGTGTATATTTATCTGAGACAGAGAAATATGAGGTGAAAGCCCTTATAGTGTATGTTTCTCTGAGACATAAATATGAGGTGAAATCCCTTGTACAAAACACATCTCTGAGACTGAGTTGTGCTTCTCACAATTGGGTGTAGCCATTGTGGACGTCATGTTGAAAGAGTCCATGACAAGACAAGATACCCTTGAGTGAGACTCAAGGAAGACTTTGCTATACCTCCCTAGCTAAGAGGGAGTGTTGATGTTTTAGGTAGCTTCAAGAGGTAAGCCAAAAGTTAGGTCGGCTCAAGAGAAAGCACAAACAAAAGTTATACTTGTTGGGTCGGCTCAAGTAAAAGCTAAAACCTTCTCTTGGATTTGTATAAATAGGAGATATGCTCTCCTCATTCTATGATCGATTCATTCATTCAGTTTGCTATTTTGTGATCAAGAAGGAAGTCTGCTAACCCAAAAGTCTTAAGGAAGAGCATGGATTATCTTTATGATAGTGTTGAATTGTATCATTATACTCTGCCTATTTTGGCTTGATTCTTAAGTGCTATTTTGCATTGTTGTATCTGAATTATCTTTAGTAAAATGTTGCTAGGTTTTTCTCCCTCGAGTAGGAGGGTTTTCCTAGGATAAAAATTCTGTGTTCTCTATTCTGAGTTTATTTTTCTGCTTATTGTTCATATCTGATCTAAAAACAACAGGTTTAAGATCACCATGTAATGTAGGCCCCTTTATAAATGTTTGGGTAAGAGGAATTGTTTTTCTTTTGGATTTTGGTACCCAAATTTGTTTTTTGTTTTCTTTCTTAAACATTACCTTGTTTGTTTGATCTTCTATTGGAACATTAAGATTTAATGTTTTTTTTTTTCCTTTCTTTTTTATTTCTTTTCTTCTTTCTTTGCTACATATTATTCTTCTTGCTTTGCTACATATTATTTTAAGCATAGGAAGTGATGCAAATGATACATAAATCTACTCTTACCACACATGTTTGATAATAGTAAGTATCAATGTGGTCTTGCTTTTGTTGATCCTTATTTATTTCTCTTTAAATATTTTGTATAAATTAAAAAGTGCCATTAATTCATTTGGATGCTCTTAAGGCTTGGGTACAAAAGTATCAATACTAAAACTGCCCAACTTAAAAAAGGATTGATAAGCATGTTGTGGTATAGTTACAACATCACCATCATGTATGAATTCACAAGTTGGTGTTAGATGGATGATATTGTTTGACCTAGAAACAAAGATCAAATTATGGAAGAAAAACAATAAAAAGTAAATGAAAGCACTTTACAATCCAATTCACTAAATCACATCAATGAAGCATTAAGAAAGTTGCATAGTGAATAATAATAGCAAAGCCTGCATACACAAACAATCTTAGCTTAGCTCCATTTTTCTCTTATGTTGCACCTTGGAGAGAAGGTGTAATGTTGGTTGCTCTCATATTTTGTAGCACAAAGCACTTTGGAATGATGTACACATAGTTTTCTTATAATGGGCGAGAGAGAAATAGATGAATGATAGGTTCAATTTATAGATTTCAGGTGATACTCATCAACAATCAAGATTTGATGAAGGGACAAACAAATCAATGGACCAGAATGGTTGAGAGGAATTGATGAGGAGTTAACTAACTTCTTGATTGGAGCTAATTACTTGTATGGGTCAGTTATGAGAATTGATTGAAGATATAAGTGTGATTGACAGTTAGTGAACATAATTGATTGATTAGAAGATTGAATTGATTGAGTGAACTCAAAGTGAGTGGGAGTTCACTGTGAGGTGGAAATGCATGACTAATTAATAAATAATTAAATAAATAAATTATTAATTACATGTGCAAAGGTGGAAATAAAAAAATAATTTTATTTATTTTAGAAGAGGATAATGTTGAAAAATAATTGAATAAATTAAATAATTAAAAATAATTATTTAATTTGAGAAGTGGAAAATGAGAAATGAATTAATTAAATAACAATGAATTATTTAATCAATCTAGGAAAAATGAATAATCATTAAATTAATTAAATAATGTTAATTATTTAATTAACATAGGGGAAAAGTGATGAAATAGATAATTTAATGAAGGGGAAATTATAAAATCATAAAATCATTTAACTAAATGCAGAAGATGGATTGATGATACCTAATGATGGAAAATGATGATATTTTGGAAGAAACATGTTAGTTAGATTTAGGTGTCTACATTTTTCCCCTCTTTGAGGTAGTGCATTTTTATGGCATTGTTTCAAAAAAAGCATGAAAGAATTTGTGATGACACGCCCCAATGAAGAAAAGGAGGTAGGATGCCCCTTTGAGAGGTTGGTGAAAGATGAAATATTTAGGTCAAACTCTTGAAAAAGGTTGGAGAGATATGATAGAGATGAAGCAATATGACAATAATAGGATAAGAAAGATGATAATGAGATTGTGGGTTAATATGGTGGAAGATAGTGATGAGATGATTATTGTTGATCGATATCACATAATGAGATAGATAATGAATGCGCTATGGAATAGAAAGAAATGAGATAGATGAATGGAAATAGATTGATATGGATGTGATATTGTGCTTTTTGTTATCATCGTAGGGCATTTTATTGTGGAAAATGGATATATCTACACCAAAGTATGACAAAACCATGGTGACTTTGGTATCCTTCACATGGATAATGACACTGGAAACAAGAAGGATTATCCTCACACACACTAGAAATAATAAAACCTTATCATAATATGTGTGGAATATGAAACTTAAAGCATAATATCCCTAATGCAAAAAGGTAATGACCTTATATACATAAGAAGTTTGTTAATGCTAGAATCCATTCCAACACACACAAGGAACATACATGCCTAGACAATGCAACAAGAACATTCCACATACATGACATATGAAAGTAATGACCTTGCCCCATTCTTGCTCCTCTAATCTTGTAGAGATATCCTCGAGTAACATATGAATAAGACAATAAGATAAATCAATCAAATAAAAAGACTCATTGACAAAACAAACCAACTACCATTAGATTGTCTTTCCAAAAGATATGTGCTCAGATATGGATAATGCCTATTGTAGGAAGGATGCATCCATTAAGGCATGCTGGATAAAGGTGACTAAAGTTGGTTAAGCAATTGATCGATAGGAAATAGGCTAGCTTAATAGTGGTCTTTTGTTTGTGATTTTTGTGAAAGCTCAATGTTTGTAGGTAATGCATAGTTTTCTCTTGCTTGAGTGTAATGTCTAGGAAATAGAAAATTATTATTGCAATGATGAGTTAATGTGATTGAGGTTTACTATGATTTGGGATGAGTGAATAATTTATTATGGATAATGTGGATAATGACATGGTAGTTTGTGAAAGGTTTCCTTTGATATCGACTTCAAGGATCTAAACCAAATACTAGGTTGAGGAAATGCCCCCACTTTGGTATAGGATTTGTTATTTATGGGATGGGTATTGTGAATTTTTAATGGGGTGCGTGTCCTAAGATAGAATGGACTGATCCTAAATATCGACCATTATCAAGCCATGATCAAGCCATGATAGGGGTGATAGGTGTATGAAAGGATTTTATTATGGATGGAACAAATTAAGATGCTAATAGATGGTGGATAATGGTTTCTACACATGGCACCTATGAACAAGTTTTCACCATGATACTTACCCAATGTGCCATCGAAGTGGTTTTCACCATAGGAAAGATTATTTCTTTTTACTTTTTCTATTTTGTATTTTTGTATTTTCTATTAGGATACTTTGAGGATCATGCAAATAATTTCTTCAGGTGAACGCTATTGATGGGCTCATCTAGCAGTTCACACACAGGTGTAGTCAATTGTTATGCTCCAGATCCATAAGTTGTTGTAACAATGCAAGGTCCCTACCAGTTTGGTTCAAAACTTCCCCTATTTTCATGATCTTCTTGGTTCTTTTGGTTCTCCTTTAGCACTAGATCTCTTATTTGAAATGTGTGAGATATGACTTTCTTTTTGTAGCTACGACGAAGGCGGTTTTGATAAGCTCGTAGATGATTGAGCATGTAAAGATATTGTTCGTCTAGAATTTCTAAGTCATGGAGTCTGGAAACTATGTATTCTTCATCATCAATGATATGTTGTAGAGAAACCATTAGTGAAGGGAGTTCAACCTCTATAGGTAAGATGTATTTAGCTCCAAACACCAACAAATAAGGAGTGGCTCCTGTTGATGCACAAATATTGGTTCGGTATGCCCATAGGGTGGGGTTAAGATGGATATGCCAATCATGACTAATGTCATTGACTATCTTTTTGAGGATTTTTTTATTCGACGCCTCAACTTGGTCATTACTTTGAGGATAATATAAAGTGGAGAATTGGTATTGAATGTGGAATTTGTGGCAAAGGTCGCGAATGTCTTGGTTCTTGAATGGTCATCCATTATGATTGACAATAGCAAAAGGGACACTGTTTCAACAAATACTATAATAGTTGATAATGAACTTAGCTATTTGCTTTTTGGTTATGAGTGTAAGGGGAATGGATTCAATTCATTTTGTAAACTATTATGTAGTGGTGATAATAAATTTGTGACCACTGGATGATGATGGATTGATATTACCTACGAGGTTGAGACCCCACTGTAAAAAAGGCCACACTGTGGTTATCACTTGTAGCTATTATGTTGGTGCATGAATAAGGTCTCCATGTTGTTGGCATTTATGACACTTTTTAGCAAATTAATTAATATCCTATTCCATTGTGGGCCAATAGTAGCCTGTTCTCATGAGTTTCTTTACTAGACCAGGACCACCAAAATGTGCCCCAGAGATATCATTGTGTACCTCACATAAAGCAATTTGGGCTTCTTTTGAGTTGAGACAACTTAAGAGGGTACCATCGAAACTCCTTCTGTAGAGCGTATCACCAATTATTATAATGAGGGAGGAGCGTTGTATGAATGTTTGCATTTGTTTGATGATAAGTAAGGTGGGAGGATACCCTGGTGGAGGTATGTGTAGATTTCATGATACTATGGAGAGTTAGGACCAACAATTTTGCACACCAGTTTAGAATCCAAGACATTGAATGCAAGAATCAACAATTGTTCCACTAAGAAATCATATTTTTGAGTATTATGTGGCATATCCAAGAGAGATTTGATTGTTTCCATTGCACCAACTGCATTATTGTTGATTTGAGGGATTTTTTCAAAGGATATCTGAATGAAATAGTTCTTTAAGTTGTTTACCATCTTCTTATATGGTTGGAGTTTCTCGTCTTTTGATTGGTAGTCATCATTTACTTGCCTAATGACTAACTAGGAATCTCCATAGACCTGTATTTCCTTGATCTACCATTGCACTTCCATTCTTAATCTAGTTATTAAAGTCTCATACTCTACAATGTTATTTGTACATGGGAAAGCTAATCAGTATGACTTTCAAATACAGTTGTCTTGTGGGGTGATAAATAGTATTCCTGCTCTTGAACTGTGTTGAATATAAGAACCATCAAAGTATAATCTCCATAAATGGGATGAGGATATATTGAAGACTCCTCTGTCTATAAAATTTGTAACCAATAGGTGATAAAAAATATTAGGGCCATCGACCAATTGATCTGCAAGTAATTATTGTTTAATTGATTTCCTATCCACATATTCGATATTGAAATCACTAAGGATCATGACCCATTTAGTTAACCTTCCTGTGAGTTTCACCTTGTTCAAGAAATATTTAAGGGGATCAATTTTAGCTATTATCTTGGTTTGGTTGTTCAACATGTAGTGTCAAAGAAATTGAGAAGTAAAGACAGCTACTAGACATGTGCGCTCAATTGTAGTGTAGTTGAGCTCATACCGAAGTAGTGTGCGACTAATATAATAGATGGACCTTTCCTTACTTAAAGAATCATGTTGTGCGAGAAGGGCTCCCAATGCTGATGATAGGAAAAGATGTATAATAAGAAAGGTTTTCTCGGGGTCGGTGGCATAAGCATCGAAGGAGAAGCAAGGTAGTCTTTCAGTTGCTAGAAATATTGTTCACAGTGCTTGTCCCATTTGAAGATAAATAATTTTTGTAAGAAATGTGTAAATTGATGGAATCTGTCTATTAGTTATGTGATGAACTGACATATAGATTGCAATTTTCCTTGTAGGCTACACAATTGTTTTAGATTTCTAGGTGGGAGCATATCTATTATTGCTTTGAATTTCATTAGATCCACCTCAATTCTTGTTTGAGAAACTATATATCCTAGTAACTTCCTTGATGTGATACCAAATACACACTTTTTTGGATTTAGCTTGATGTTGTATTTCTCCAATCTGTCAAATATTTTAGCAAGGACATCTAGATGGTCTTCTTTGTTAAGTGTTTTTTCCAATATATCATCTACATAATTCTCCATGTTTGTATACATTATGTCATGGAATAAAGTAGTCATGACCCGTTGGTAAGTAGTTTCAACATTTTTGAGATTGAAGGGCATGATGTTTCAACAAAAAGTTCCCCAGAGGCATGTAAAAGTTGTTTTGTGTTTCTCTTCTATAGAAATATCTATTTGATTATAGCATAATAATCCATCAATTAGAGACAATGTTCCATGTCCTATTTTTAGGTCAACGATCATATCTACGTTCGACACAGGGAAATTATCTTTAGGACAAGATTTGTTTAGATCCCTAAAATTTGTACATATCCTGATGACCTAGTGAGTTTTAGTAATAGGTATTGTGATCAAGAGTTGTTAACCTATCTAAATGACAAAAAAAAAATGCAAAAGATAACAAACAACACTTAACACCTCATGATAGGGCTACATTAACTCAAAAAAAATAGAGATAAAAGAAAGAAGATTTACCTTGCAAGAGTTGCTCCTTGGTTGGCCCTTTGATGATTGATGTCTTGTATGCTCCTTTCATGGCAAGATGGATTAAATATGGACTCAAAATGATCTATGTGAGATAAGGAATGTAATGAGCTATGTGGGTAGTTGAATTGATGAGTGCAAGTGCAAGAGATGGAAGCTTGAAAGTATGCAACAATGGAGGTTCTCTTGAGTGCAAGAATGCAAGTGTTTGAATTGCTTGAAGACTTGAATGCATAATGTGTGAATGAAAGATAAATCCTCTATATTTAGGGGAAAATTCTTTAGAGAATTCAATGGTCAAGATTGAGCCAACATGGCCAAGATGGAGGGCTATGGCGAGTCGAGGACTCACAAGTCCTCACATCTTGCCATGTGGAAATGAGATGGCAAAAGGACATGGTGAGGTGGAGAGGGTATAAGTGAGGTGGAGGTACTTGCAAGTACCTTGGAAAGGGGAGAATATTTCCTCAAAAAGGAACTTCTTGTCCCCATGTGGGAGGAAAGTGACATATGAGGAATTTTAGTATTCCTCAAAAATCTCCATGGGGAAGAGAGAAGTGGTTGGAGAAATAAATGTGAATTTTAAATTCACATGATTGGAAGGGATAAGGTGGTTGGGAGAATAAATATGAATTTTAAATTCACATGAGAAGCACCTTGTGGATAAGACAAGGTTCTTATGAAGGAAGCTAAAAAGTACCTTGTGGATAAGACAAGGTCCTTATAATGGAAGGTTCTTGACCCCATGTGTCTGATGTGACTTTTCAATGATCACATGGGGAAGAGGAGAGTCCTTGGAGGAATAAAAGTGAATATTAAATTCACATGGGGAAGAGGTCATGGCCAAATGGAGAAAGTGATGATGGAAGTTGACTTGGAGAAAATGCTAGAAATGGAAAGAGGATTAGATTAAGGTTGTGCAAACAGGTGATTAAGAAGATTAATGACAGATTAGAAGCAAGTGGAAAAAGTTGGAGGATGTGAAATTAATCCTGATTAAGGGTGTGCACATCCTAATCATGGATTAATTAGACTAATTGAGATTAGAAGAGGATCATGGAGGATGTGACAAGGAGAGAGAAAAAAAGAATTTAAAATTGATTTAAATTCCAAAAGGCTAAATGACCAAATTAAATAAATTGATGTATTTATTTAATTTAGAGAAAAGAATGAAAGGTAAAGTATTTAATTATAAAATTAAATACTTTAGGAACCTTAGGGAAAGGGGAAATATTAATTAAATAAGTATCCTAATTAATATTGATGAAATAAATGGATGAAGGAGATGGGTTTGACCATATGGGAGTGGTCAAATTTAGATCTCTACAGGTACTAAATTGGATATCCACTCGAGATAGTCAAGTGGTTTAATGATGCCCACATCTAATGGATTTTGGAGTTCTTCTTTTACTAGTAATGCAATTTGAGGATGCATTTTTTGTAATTTTTGCTTGACGGGCTTTGGCCTTGGGGATACTATCAAATGATGGAATAGATTTGGATCTAACCCTGACATATTTGCATAGGACCATGTGAATTTTATCTATCTCTCTTGCAAGAAGTGTGTGAAATTAATATTTTCTTGTTTGGATAGAGATGCTGCAAAGTAGGTCATCCTAATATTATATGTTGTGCTAATGTTTATCTCTTTAGATATTTCCATAAGTATTGGGGATATCTCTTGATTTATTTCTTTAGGGAGGGTGTAAATCCTTCAATACTTGAGTGCCTTAGAAAGGTTTTCACCGTTAGAAGTGTCCTTTATTTTTATTGTTTTTTGGTCCAAAAGTACCACATTACGGTTCTCACCAAAGGACCTTGTTATGATTGTTATATTTTTGCAACTAGAAGGCTTGACACTCTCTCCAAAGTATTCCATGATTTGAAGCTCCATAATGAAACCAACTCTATGATCTCATAATGGTGTTTCATCTCGTAGTCCCATAAACTCAACAATAACTTCATCATTTTGGAAGACATAGAAATTAGAGGTCTTTGTTGGTCCCGACCTATGAGTTGAGGATAAAGTAATGATAGGTTATTATTGTTGGAAGATGTTGTTTCAAAGGATATGGAGGATAAATTAATTAATGGAATTATCTTTGAATAAGTCATTGATAGTTTCCTCGTTATAAGTGTCAACCATGGAGAGGATTTTGTTACCTTAGTAAGGATAGACCTATTATCCAAGGACACAATTTCTTGTTGCCTGAACCCAAGTCCTTGAAAATGTGGCTTTCTTGTTATCAAGATAGGTTCTATAATCCATTGATTTTGTAAACCAAGTCTACTATGACCATCATACCCCATGCATTCCATAATTTAAAAAACATTGGTGTATTTTTGGATTGGAAGTATATCATTATCTTCCTCATCTTTGTAGATCCATTTTGATATGTATTCCTCAACAGATTCCTTGTTAAGTTACCCCCATTTTGAAAATGCAGTTGGGTTGCATTTGCTAATAATGTTGGATACTTATTACAATTTAGATGGCTTTCCATATGTTTTGGGTGATGGTAGAAGTTGAACGATACACAAGGATTGTGTGATGTCATATTCACCACACTTCATATCCTATATTTGAATCTTGACTCCTAGAACTATAGTGGAGTAAATGGACGTTTTAGTCAATACATTTGGATCAACGTATGATGTAGAGGAGGCTTCTCCATTGTTTAGAACTTGATGATTGGTTTGACTTCTTAGGTTACTACAATATGGAAAAGGATCAAGATATCTTGGTATAGTTACCTCATTTCCATTATGATAAAAATTTAAGCACTTGTGGAAGGTAGATGACACAACTTGCATGATGTGTATCCATGGTTGACCAAGAAGTACATTGTATGGGAGCTCATGAAAATATAGCACTTGACATACTGTGTCCTTTATGATTGTACCAACTTGTATAGGAAATGTGATGGTACCCTTTTAGGGGCATTTTGCATCATCATATGCTTTGATGATTATTTTCTTGTTTGGGTCTATGACTCCCTTCGAGTATCCTAATATCTTTACCAACTTCAAGGTGCAAATGTTCAAACTTTCCCCACCATCTATTAGGACTCATTTGATCTTGTGGCACAATGATTTCTAGATGTAGTGCATCATTGTGAGTGGATGTGTGAGATTTCATATCTTTTCGGTAAATGTGAGATGATGAGTAGAGGAAAGATGTTCGATCATGGATTGAAATTGGTCAATATTCAAATATGTGGGTATCAAATATTCTCTAAGATCTTTTTCTAAGATATCTTTGTGGATTGGTGATATGCGCAGAAGTTCTAGAGGATAAATATATGTGCTAATGTCTTGCTCAATTGATCCAAAAGGTTAAATTGTGGCGTAGTATGGGTTTTAGATGAGGCCCCTTGAAGGGTGACCTCCTCTATGGTTTGTAACGACACATTCAAGATTTTTTATTTTTGATGGTAATGGTAGACACTTGGTTATCAACTTATTAAATTTGGTTTATTGTGTATTCATGGTGGGCGGCATTATAGTTGGCATATTATTTAAGGTACTACCTTGGTTGTGGAATTTCCTTTCCCATGGTTATATAATGGATCCTTAAAGATTACATGATAATCATTTGAGATGTTTGTTTGATTCTCAACACCGATATCACCCTTGTCAATTAGGTCTTGAATGAAGTTCTTTAGCTTGAAACAATTTGGATTTTTGTATCCTCTCACTCTATGGCATTCACAAAAATCAATTTCCTTCCACCATATGGGTTTGAATTGAGGTTTGTATTGTTTGATCTTTGGGAGTGTGACAAAAAAATTTTGGATTACTTTTTGAAGTATTGATTTGATGGGTTCTCCTAGAGGATTGTATTTATGACATGGGATGTTGATTTTCCTAAGAATACCTCTTTGTAAATTATCTTAAACATTTTTGATGTCTAAACATTTGGTGGTTCTTGTAAGTATAAGGTTGGTTGAGCATGTTGAGCCATTTGGGTGTCAACCACACCGTCATTGACCACATTTTTATTCTTATTTCATAAAAGATATTTGTGATTTGAGGAAATCACATATTCTTTGTTGTCTTTGAATATCTTGATGAGTCCTTTGGCTATAAGATCTTTCCTAATAGTAAGCCCTTTCTCTATTGCCTCATCAAAATTATTGGAGCATTAAACTTTTAGATGGAATCATATCTTTGTATTCATATTCTTAATGAAAATTTGGACTAATTGTTTCTCAAGTATGTGGCGTGGATTTACTGGCTAAGCTTCTCTATCTCTGTAAGAAAGAGGCAAAATTTTCTCCACTATTCTATTTTGTAGTGCATAGATTGTTCATTGAGACTTCATGTTCTATGTTATAGGAGAAATGTGAGATAATTTTTTTGGATAGTTCATTGAAATTCCTAATGCTAGATTTGATTCGAGAAAACCATTCCATGGCCTACCCTCCTAAGCTTCTTGGAAAGAGGTGCATAAGGTAAGTATCATTATGAAAAACCTCTAAGCAAGCTACGCAGAATTATCTAATGTGTTCACGAGTGTCTCCTTTTCCTTTGTACTTGATCTCAAAGTTATGTAAAAAAGGTGGCATGGGTATAGTCCTATAAAAAAGATATACCTTCTAGTGTGTAACTCTTCTTTATTGGTCCTATGCAAATGTTCAAAAATTGTTGTTATAGATATTGAATTTGTAGATCCAAATTGTTTGGGTTAGTAAAAGTGGGTGTGTTGATGGTGTTATAACCAGATATGGGATGTGATGATGATTAACCTTGCGGGAAATTTGGTGATGGGTTGTTTTGGTGAATGTGTGAATAGTTTTTTGGAATGTAGGTATGGGAAGATATGTTGGAGTTAGCAAAGTGGTTTGATGTGGTGAATTGCTGCTAAGGGTTTATAATATTTTGGGTTGGGTATTGTTGATGGATTTTTTGGTTAGATGGGTTTAAATTGTAATTTTTCTAAGGTAGTTTGGTGGGTTGATGTGTTGTTGAGAGGTCATGATGTTTTGAGAGGGGTTATGTTGATAGATGTTTTGGTTAGATGAATTTAAGGTGATAACATGTAGATATTATGATGTGGGATTGTAGTTTTGGTGGGTGATGTTATGATTGTTGGGTATGTAGGTACGAACGTTAGATGTAAGTGGTTGAGAATTATGGGGTGCATGTGTAGGTGCTTGTGCATTTGTCATTGAAGTGATGTTAGAGTTGCTGAATAACTTTTTGTTGTTGATATAACAGATTGTTGATAGTGTTTTGATGTTGAATGGTGTGTGCATTTGCATGTAAGTTGGGTGAAGATGCTTATGTGATATGAGACTGTTGTGATAATATTTGTGGATTAATTATTGATGTGGGGGCAATAGTATTACTAGATTTTTTATATAATTGGTTGGTTATTTACATGGTGTATGTGGGAGTTTGAGTGTGTATGGGAGGTAATGATACTTTCATAGAATTCATGGGTATGATTAATTATTGGATAAGGTTGTAATTTATTGAGGTATGATATTAGGTGAGTGTGGGGAGTACATGGAGGTGTTGTTAGTAGTTTGGATGGTAGAGTCATTATTAGGTTGTATGGAGTTGTTTTGTTATGTCATGGAAGGTGGTAATGAGAAATTGGTTTGTGGTATGATATCGTTGGAGCTCGTTTCCACCAAGGTATGTGATGAAGTATTATTGGTAATATCCTAAATAAGTGTGGTGTTGAATATAGAAGGAAATTTAGCTCCTTGTTGTGTGAGTAGTAGGAAGTATTGGCCATGTTTGGCTATAAGAAATGAGTCTACCAGTGTCATAGCATTAGCATCCTATTAGGATTTTTCCAATTCCTCGGCTATTATGTCTCTTACTACCCCACAAAATTTAGAACTATTTTTAGGACTTAGTGAGGGTGGTGTTTCAAAACCTCTTTGTCCAAACATGTGTGGAAATTTTGTGTGCTTCTTGGAAAGGGTCTATGTTCATGGGTACCATGTTGGGATCTTGGTGTTGCATTTTTCTCTTGGTTTTGGGACCTTGTTTCTATCAACATACGACATGTTTTGAGACTTTTAGGATTTTGGTGATTTTATGTGGGAAGGTGACACAAAGAGAGGTCAAAAGTGTGTTTAGATCTTAGATGATGATTTTGGATTTGGTTTGATGCATTAAATTTGGACTAGACTAATGAGTTCAAATTAATAGATAGGGGTGTGAGATATATCAACCTAGAAGTAGATGAAATTCTATGATAAAGTATAACAATGATAAGATAATTGGTCCTTTTACTTGAGAAGGAAAACTTCTAAGCAACGAAGAAAAATTAGAGATGGATAGATGTAAGATCTAGATAGACTATGGATCGATTTTGGTAGATGTTGGTTATGGATGAATGACGGTGTTTTTGATATAGGTTTGATCCTAATTTTTTGTGAGTTTTTATGTGAATGTGATGGAAGGATGAAAGGGTGACAAAAATAATGATTAAAGATTGACTTTTTTAGTCTCTAGTTTTTCTATGTTTTTGTATATCTCAGGTCTGCTCTAGTGTATAAGTTTGTTTCTGGAGATTTTAGGATTTTGGAAAAAATGTTTGACAATAAAATGCACCATTGTGTTATCAAAGGCGTCACTATATATTATAAAAGGTGTTAAACTAGAGTCAAATGCATCACTATGTGAAAACCTAGGTCTCAAACCGACTGAACTAGTTAAATTAGATGCATCAAAGTTTATCAAAGGCATTGCTCTGTAGATCAGAAGTGTCGATGTGCATATCAAAGGTGTCAAAGGATAATTAGGGGTGTTGAATTATAATCAAATACATCACTATAATAGTAGATGCGTCATAGTGACAATCAAATACACTATCCTGAGTCTGTAACTAGAATTTTGCTAGGGTTTTGACTTGGTGTTTTGATTGATTTTGTAAGACTGATTTTTGACTTGTTTGGAAAGACACAACAAACAACAGAGAATGGTGGTAAAATGACTCAAAAGGTATGGTATAATTGGCATTCATTGGTCTTCACGATAAATACACTCCAAGAAGTACAACCTAATTAGTATTAAAGGTGTATCTTGCTAGCAGAGGCACATCAATAAAATACTGTAGAAGACCACATATACATGGATACACTCTCAAAGGGTGATAGCTAGGTCTCCAATGGCACAAGGGCTCACATTCCTCCATCCCTTGAAGGCTTTTACACCCTCAAGAGAAAACTATATTACCCTAGGATGGTACATGCTAGGTAACTTTGTGCATGATGTTGTACATTGCACCCCACTAGCAATAACAATTGCTGGTCTTAAGGCTTCTAAAAAAGGGGTTCTTAGTGGATTGGTGAATATTGAGCCCATTTGTAGTGCTTGATATTGGAGGGATCTCCTTTTCTCTCTTCACCTAACAAGTCTCGATGGATCAAGGATCTTGTAGCTTGGCTCAAATGACGTTGGCCACACTTTGGGGTACAAATTTCATTCTCCCCCCTTTCTATACCCACCTGAAAACATGGTTGAGGTTTCCCTTGGGGTTATGAAGTTCCCAAACATGCCTCCTATTAAATTAAAAGAAAGAAAATGATACTATTTTTGATCCCCAAGTTCACACTAGGTGCAAGGAGAGAGCATACACAAATATCACTTCCTTGGGTAAACGAACAAAGATATGGATTCTAAAGCATTTATGATCCCCAATTTTTTACTAGGAGTGATGGGAGAGCATACATACCCAAGAATCCACTAGACATGACAAATAATTCATTTATCTTAAAAAACTTAAAATGTGATTTATTCTAAAAAAATCCAAATCACAAGATCTCAAATCAGATATGTTATTAGTTTATAGGTTTTTTTCTTCTATCAATGAAATCCACAACTATAAAGATGTGTTAGTCCAACACTGAGTATACGTTAGAGTAAAAAACAAAAATCCAATAAGCAGAATCAAATGTGTCACTATAAAAAATTAAATGTGTTGCTTTTCCTACAAATATGTTGCTTTACTTTAAATGTGGCATTGTGGAAACCAGATGTGTCAATTATGTCATTGTATCTTTCAATTACGTCGATGTATCTTCAAATATGTCGCTCTACAATCAAAAGTGTTGTTGTAAATTCAATTGTGTCACTTTAACTTAGAGGACCTACAAAAACATAATCAAATACATCGAATTGTCTTCAAAAGCGTCGTTGTGGGTTACAAAGGCATCACCATACTATCAAAAGGGTCAATCTACACATAAAATACGTCAAACTGGTAGCAAAAGCATCGTTTTGGTGTTGATTGTATCATTGTAACCTGCAAATATTCAAACCAAACTCAATTAGATGTTAGGAATAGGGACATGGGTCCACTAGGCACATCCAAATGTATGACCTAGAAACAAAGATCATATTATGAAAGCAAAAAAATAAAAAGAAATGAAAGCACTTCTAAATCCAATTCACTAAATTACATTAAGAAAGTTGTGTAATGAAAAATAATAGTAAAACTTGCATACACAAACAATCTTAGCTTAGCTCCATTGTTCTCCTATGTTGCACCTTGGAGAGAAGGTATAATGTTGGTTGCTCTTAGATTTTGTAGCGTAAAGCACTCTGGAATGATGCAGGTATAGTTTTCTTGTAATGAGTGAGAGAGATAAATAAATGAATGATATGTTTAATTTATAGATTTCAGTTGATACTGATCAATGTTCAAGATTTGATGAAGGGCTGAATAGATCAATAACCCAAAATGGTTGAGAGGAATTGATGAGGAGTTAACTAACTTCTTGATTGGAGGTAACTGCTCATATGGGTTAGTTAAGAGAAATTGATTGAAGGGATAAGTGTCACTGACGATTAGTGAATAAAATTGATTGATTAGAAGATTGAATTGAGTGAGGAGTGAACTCAAAGTGAATGGGAGTTGACTAGTGAGGTGGAAAGCATGAGTAGTTAATAAAAAAAATTAAATAAATAAATAATTAATTACATGTGCAAAGGTGGAAATAAATAAAAGAAATAATTTTATTTATTTTAAAAGAGGATAATATTGAGAAATAATTGGATAAATTAAATAATTAAAAATAATTATTTAATTTGAGGTAAAAAATGAGAAATGAATTAATTAAATAATAATGAATTATTTAATCAATCTAGGAAAAATGAATAATTAGTAAATTAATTAAATAATATTAATTATTTAATTAACATAGGGGAAAAGTGATGAAATCGATAATTTAATTAAATAATTTAAAATTATTTAATTAAATTAGAAATGGAGGGAAAATTTGAAATATGAAATAATTAAATAATTAAAAAAATATTTAATTGCCTAGGATGAAAGGGAAATAACGTTAATTTAATTAAATAATGAAATTGTTTAATTAAATACAAAAGATATATTGATGACACCTAATAATGGAAAATGATGATGTTTTGGAAGAAATATGTTAGTCAGATTTAGGTGTCTACAAATATCACCTTACATTGTTCAACATGACATGACAAAGTGCATTTATTTCTTTTGGCCCAACCTTTATATGTAATATAATGCATATTAATGTCTTGCATTATACCATTTGAACACTTCAAAGGTACACATAACTATGCATATTGGTCTTGTTAAAGTGATGGTTGAAGACCAATTCTTGTGTACAAATATTGCATTGGTATATAGGATCAAGTAGAATTTTATCTATAACTTTGTATGCAATATCTCCTTTAATGTATAAAGGTCTATAATGCCCATTGTTTGGAAATTCATTGTAAGAAACTAGGATGGGTGGAGGAGATGAAGGTAATTGTTTGGATTGTTCATCAACATTGCCTACAAAGTCCTCAAGTCTATAAAAGGTGTATCTACTATTGTTTCTTCAACTTGTGTAGGTTTTATAATTGTATCCATATTATTTGATTGCGCAAGTGGAAAGAGGTTGGTATAGAATTGGGAATTTTTATTAGGGAAAAAAATATAATAGTTTCTCCCATCATTTATTCCTTCCACACATCATGTTATTGCCAATTAAATCTTGTATTTTGTGTTTCAAGTTGTACACTTTTGTATTGTGTTCGTTAACCCTATGGTAGTCATAAAATTCTTCAACATCATAGCCCTTGAGAAATATATGTAATGTCTATTGGGAAAATAAGTGGTAGAGTGATCATATTAGCCCCTAAAATTAGTTACAATACCACATTAATGGGATTATGAAGCTTTGAAAAATTTGAGGGATTTTTAGCATTATAGAAATGGTATTTTTGATATTGATAAAAATGGGATTGCAAGGGCCCAAACCCTTTTACAATAGAACAACCAACCAATAGACAAAAAAAGTACCATGAGATATGGGAAAAAAGAGTAAACCATCTAGACGAGTTAAGGGAAGATGCATATGTAGCCTAGTTGCTAGACAAAACTTTGACAAAAAAGAAATACATGGATCCCTACATCCCCACTTAAATAATACTAAAACTAATTTTTTTTGATCTCACACCCATTATTCTAGGATGGGTATAGAATATTGATTTAGGAAGGATTTTTTCTTGAATTTATTCAATTTTCCAAGATATTATCACCCAAATCCACAGAAGAAGTGAGGGTGGGGAGGAATCCTCCATTGAAGGTTCATCAATGCACATAGAAGGAATAATGGAATGACAAGGCATAAGATCCAAGTGAAAAACCACCTTTCCATGAGTAGGATAATGTTGAACGAAAGACAAAGGAATTATGGGCTAAATCGTTAGGGAAGCAGGTGGCTGTGACTCTCCATTTGGATTCGATTGATTGATAGGGCCAAGACATGTTGGAGGCACACTAGATGCATGGTAACTAATGTCTTGAGAAGAGCCATAATCTTGAGAGGATGCATTATCCATGGAGTTCAACACATAAATGGTTAAGTAATCATCATTGAAATTTTTCCACCACGTTTCTATGCCTTTGTGGCAAGAAAGTTGGCATTTTTTTATTAGACACCCCATGGCAAAGCATTATCTGCAACTAAAAGAGAAACCCTCATAATTGAGTGGTTGAGTCTAGAGCCTATCTCCCACCATCAAAATGAAATTCCCATGAAGAGGCTTGGTGATATTAATATCCACAAAAATGTGAGTAAAGATAGAATTCCCCATGAAAGAGGTGGTAGAATCTACTTTCAAGAACCATCCAATAGAGTTGCCAATAGCCTTGTAGCAAGAATCTTCTCAAAATTAGAGAGAGATATTTGGAAGACGAACCCACATAGGTTTGATATTTAGAGGTTCTAAAAGTAGGTTGAAAGAAGTTTCCCAAGGCTAGACTGAGAGGGAGTTCTCACCTTATGACTGCACATCACCATTCAATGTTAAAACTCTATCCATTGAGGATTCAAATGATACAATGAATAAACCCCTAGCAAAGGGAAAGAGATCAATCTTTCCCTTGACGAAGGGCCTCCATGAAGCAAATATATAGCTATGAATATTTGGAAGAGAAGGCCAAATATTACTAAATCTACAAACCAAACACCTTCGTGTATAAAAATCTTCATTTTCTAGCACATGATGACTATAAATCATCATTAGAGAAGATTTTTCATATTGATAAAAATAGGATTGAAAGGGATCAAACCCTTTTACAATAGAACAACTAACCAACAAATAAAACAAGTACCATGAGATATGGGAAAAAGAGAGTAAACCAAATAGATGAGTCAAATGAAGATACATATGCAACCTAGTTGCTATACACAACTTTGACAAAAAAGAAAAATATGGACCCCTACAACCCCACTTAAACAATGCTAGAACTAAATTTGTTTGGTCTCACACCCATTATTATAGGATGGGTATTGGATATTGATTTAGGAAGGCTTTTCTCTTGACTTTATATAACAATCCAAGAGATATTATCACCCAAATCCATAGAAGAAGTGAGGGTGGGGGGAATCCTCCATTAAAGGTTCATCAATGTGCATGGAAGGAATAATCGAATGACAATGCATAAGATCCAAGTGATGAAGCACATTTCCATGAGTAGGCTAATGTTGAACTAAAGCCAAAGGCACTGTAGGTTGAATCATTAGGGAAGTAGGTGGTTGTAACTCTCTATTTGGAGTCGATTGATAGATAGGTCCAAGACATGTTGGAGGCACACTAGGTGCATGGTAACTAATATCTTGAGAAGATCTATCATCTATATAGTTTAAGGCATAAATAATCAAGTGATCAACATTGGCATTTTTCCACCACGTTGCCACACCCTTGTGACAAGAGAGTTGGAATTTTTTTGTTATGTGCCCCATGGAAAAGTATTATCTATAACTAAAAGAGAAACATTCATAATTGATTGGTTGAGTCCAAAGCCTATCATCCACCATCATTATGACATTCCCATGAAGAGTCTGGGTGATATTAATGTCCACCAAAATGTGAGAAAATATAGAATGCCCCATGAAGAGGTGGTAGAATCTATCTTCAAGAACCATCAAATAGAGTTTCCAATAGCCTCGTAGAAAGAATCTTCCCAAAATTGGAAAAAGAGATTTGGAAGAGGGTGGTCCCACAAAACTAGTTTACAATTCTGTTGAGGAAGGAAAATTTCCAAAATGCTCCCCTGAAGAAAATTTTGGGTTTTTATGGGTTCACTCGAAGGGGGGTGTTCAAGTGAACCCAAAAAGGGGTTCACTCAAACCACCCCTTTGAGCGAACCCCTTTTGATGATGTCATCCATTTTGGCACCATTTTTAAAGGAAAACAAAGAAAAAATGAAAAATAAGGGGGGTTCAAGTGAACCCCCCTTCGCTCGAATGGGTCAAGGGGGATTCGCTCGAACCCCCATTTTTTTCCCTTTTCCCCCTCCTTTTTTGCCCTTCTCCCCCTCTTCTACCAAATTTCTACAAAATTTTGCCTTTTGAAGCTTGGGTTGAGGATGAAAATGGAGGAAACTTTAGAGACCTAACTAGATGCTGGTAGTCCTCAGAACGAGTTATCCATCAAATATAATTTTAATATATTTTGGTTTTATTATGTATTTTTTTTAGTTTAATTAAACACAGGTTTTTCACCGAAAATTAAGCTCTCTGTTCTGTACATGTGGACAAATAGTATACTATCATTTTTTTTTTGAAAAAATGTGTTCGGGCTAGGTATTGATGTCCTTTATCCAGTAAAATAATTAAATTGAATTTCGATACATACAAAAAAATTTATGTTGTTTATGGTCCGCCTATGTCTAAATTGTAATTGGTTTGACTTCAAAACTTGATTAAGAAAAAAATATTCAATAAAACACTATGAAACCAAATGAACGAGCTAGATATCATAGTTACAAAGCTAAATTAAAAAAAAATAAAATTATCCTTCATAGAAAAAAGTTATGTTTTTTTACGGTGAGCACCACTCTTTAAAAATGGTGTTTACTGATGAAAACTAGTTTTTGAAGGAGATGCAAAAAGAAATGCAATTTGATTCAATTTTTTTAAAAAACATATATTTAGAATCTATAGAAAAAATGTCACAAATCACTAGTTTGCATCATATTCAAATTCCTCATGGTTTAGTAGCTATAGATGCCCAAAAGTGAAGATCTAGTTAAAAAAAATTAGTTCAATGTCCAGTTTGGCCAAAAATTGTAAACTAGTATTGTGGGATCACCCAAGACAAACCCACCCATGTTTGATATTTAGAGGTTTCAAAAGTAGGTTGAAAGAAGTTGTCTAGTACTTTACTGAGATGGAGTTCTCACCCCATAACTACACATCACCTTTCAATGATAAATCTCTATCCATTAAGGATTCAAATGATACAATGAAGAAATCCCTAGCAAAGGGGAAGAGCTAAATATTTCCCTTAACGATGGGCCTCCATGAATCTAAAATCTAGTTGTGAATATTTGCAAGAGAAGGCCAAATATTACTAAATATACAAACCAAACACCTTTGTGTCTAAAAATATTCATTTTCTAGGACATCTTGACCATAAATCATTATTAGAGAAGATTTTCATATTGATAAAAATGGGATTGAAAGGTCCCAAACCCTTTTACAATAGAACAACCAACCAATAGACAAAATAAGTACCATGAGATATGGGAAAAAAATACTAAACCAACTAGATGAGTCAAAGGAAGATAAATATGCTTGGACTAGTTGCTATACAAATCTTTGACAAAAAAGAAAAACATGGACCCCTACAACCTCACTTAAACAATGCTAGAACTAAATTTGTTTGGTCTCACACCCATTATTCTAGGATGGGTGTGGGATATTGATTTACGAAGGATTTTCTCTTGAATTTATAAAATAGTACAAGATATATTATTACCCAAATCCATAGAATAAGTGAGTGTGGGGGGGGAATCCTCCATTGAAGGTTCATCAATGTGCATGGAAGGAATAATGGAATTACAAGGCATAATAGCCAAGTGACAAACCACCTTTCCATGAGTAGGCTAATGTTGAACCAAATTTTAAGGTATTGTAGGTTGAATCATTAGGGAAGTAGGTGGTTGGGACTCTCCATTGGAGTCGATTGATCGATAGGACCAAGACATGTTGGAGGCATACTAGGTGTGTTGGTTATTTTTTGAGAACCAAACTTGATTTCACTAGATGCCTATGAATTTTCCATAATTCAATAATTAGAAAAGGTAAGGATTGGCCAACAAACAAGGATTATTAGGCCCTTAATTCTACTCTTTAGGCTCTATGAAACCCAGGAGGGTGATCCTAACAATGTTTAAACAATATTCTTGTGCCATTTTACCATGAAAATTGTGACTCACAAATGCATTCCCATAAACTGCTAAATAGATAAAATCTCTCAAGGATTTGGCTAACCCTTAAGCAAATTGCTACCTAAAGAAAGGAATGAGTTGTACTTAATAATGCTATGTTGTAGTTAAAAGTGTTTGAGTGATTCCTACTCCTGTTTTGTGTTCTTGGTTAGGTACAGGCTGACTCATTTACATTCAGGATGACCAAATTAATAGACCAGTGCTTTATCTTTGGGTAACGAAGTCACATTTGTAACAAACTATAATACATTAGCAATTAGACTCAACATTTATAAGCTATTGATATATCACCTTGCAATACTCAACTCAATGCATCAAAAACAAAAACTACTTAGCAATCCTTGAATTTCATCTTATAAACCTATGATCTTATTAAAGAATTTAATCAGTTCTTTGAACCAAAGCAAAAATGAAATCATTCATTCAACCAAAATGATTGAAGACAAACAAAAAGATCCTTGATCATTTTATTCATAATTTGAAAGACAAGATACATAGGAGATAATTTGTTCTAGAATTTGTATTTTTGTTCATATGCTATTGCTACTATAAAAATTTTACGACCATTACAAATTAGAATGTACCCTATACTTCATACTATTCTATTCATCTATGCTTGATTTACAAAACCGCTCTTACATGAGCCCAGTTTTCCAACCTAGACCACTCGAACCCAAAATTTGAACCCCTGTAATTGGCCTTGAATTTCCATTTATAGAAACATGGGAGCAACAAGCCTTGGGCCAAATTACAATTTCATTCACATTTACATTTTACATTCAATTTCATTTCAATTTCAAAACTCCCTAGATGGTTATATTTGCACCTTGTAGAAAAGGGAAAATCACAGAAGACAAAAATCCTTTTCATTGCTGAAGATTTACCCACCTTCCAAAAGACACCATTTGTCATAGTAGCAACATTCAAAACCACTCGTCCACGTTAATGAAATAATTTTTCCTCGTCAACACTTAAGACAAAAACTCATACGTTTGTTGAAGGAGATTTACTCACCTTCCAAAAGGTAACTTTCGTCATTACAGTGGTGTCCAACAACTCTCCTTCATGCTGATCATCCAAAACAAAAACACCAAATGAGGACACCACCTCTGCAATGGTTCATCATCTTCAGAATCAAAGTATGCATGTCACCTTCATGATTTTGTTGAAACTGGAGGATTTGTCTCGCCATCATCAGAGTCTTCTTGACCCACAAACAAAATAAGATATGGTCCATATTCAGGGTCATCCTTTGCTTCATCTTCCATGGAAATGTTAGGTTTCTCCATACAAGAATCATAAGCCTTGTGGTCCTCATCCTTCTTTTTCTTCTCAGATGGACCAATCGCATCATTATTACCATCCTTCCTGTGCCTAGTCAACACTACTTTTCTATAACCACCTTTGGTAATATCCTTGACCTCACCCTCCATGACCAAAATTCTCTTCTCTACCCTTGGCACTATAGATTCCTCAGGTGAATTTGGCTTAATGTTACTTGTGGATATAAAATCTAGGGTTCTAGCCCTCTTATTCCTCTTCTGCTTGGGTTTCCTCTCAGGTTGAGGGGATGACACAATAGATTCACTCATTTTCTTGATATGAATCTTTTACTAGTAGAAGAAACCTACTGGTTTATACTCTCAGAAGAAAATTTGCAAAACAAAACCTTTCCTAGACCACACACAACTCTTACCACTCAATAAAATTTGCACATAATCAAGCCCTTGCAAACCCTAAATACTTAAGGCTAACAAAATTTTCAATAACTTCCCAAACTAGCTAGCTGATGCACAATTGACACATAGAAATGTGAATACCAACTTACCCAAGAAAAACTATCTCAAAGCCCCTACAAATGCTTTCCAAAGCTCTTCACACCTTCCTCTCAAAATCAAGACCAATTCCTCAGCTTCTAATGATTACAATTGTGAAATAAAATGGCTATCATCTCACATTATATCAAATAAATAGAGTGTGTCCACCATTAATGTTCAAAGAAATCTCACGCGAGCGAGCAAGCTGACAACCAACAACTTGATTTTAAATCTCAACCGTTGATCATGCAATGAGATAGATCGACAGATAATCCAAATCGAAGTAATTAATTTTGAAAAGGCTGACTGCATGCATTTTTTTCCTTTTTCCAATCAGAAAAAACCATGTGGATGAGCATCCAACTTGTTCACACACTCCACCATTCACTTAGCACTGACAAGAACTTGTCGTGTCAAGCTTTCCCGCGTGCCCGTGAGAGTTAACACACTTGTAACTTACATCAACGGGGAGATGGGGAAAGGTTGAGATTAGCTCCCATATTCAACATGTGCATGCCCTATTGCAAGAACATTTTACAATGTGCATAACTCTATGACACGATCGATGGGAAAGATCAAAAGATATTCCCCACATTTAGAACACATGAAACAAAACCCTTTTAGTGGTGCACACTTTAATCCTTCATAACCCTATGGTGAAATATTTTATTGACATTTTCCCCTTTACTAATGTTGATTCTATCACTTGAATCACTCCACGTGGTGCTTGCCCACTTCCCCGCTAAGAGATGGGAGGCAAATGTGGGTCCCGCATGGGATGGCGAGGAGCAGTCAGGATTAACCCACATCATCCACCATCAACCATCTATCTCAATTAAATGAGGAGTGCGCTTCCTTCACAGTCCAATGGGTCCCTCTAGAAAGGCTACATGTGTCATCCGTCCACTACCCCGTGATATTATTTTAAGGAAAAATAAAATCAGACAGGGTGGCAGGGAACAACCCAAATGAAGACACATTATTTAACAACCACCGTTGATTCCTTCAAATTGCTTCCTACTGACTTATTCAGTGTTTTCAGGCCTTCCAATGCAGAGGGAATGTGGTGCTCGCTCGTCAGCTTGCCAGATTATTTTAATGGAAAATGGAATAGAGCGGGGGCATGGGGAATGACAAGGATTTAACCTCGGTGATCCATCGGTCTTCATAACACTGAAGATCTGCACATACAAAATGTTAGTTCTAAAAGGGGGCCACCGCTAGGCATAAGACAGATGGGGACATAAGGATTAAAGCCAAAACCTTTGGAAAATGATTAAAATATTAAACCCTAACTCAGGGCTAGACAAATATTTCAAAGAAAATCAACCCATGTTACTATAAGGTGGTATTTTTAATAAATCAATGAGCAATGACCATGACACTGGGACTCAAGGGCCAGTAATAAAATGGAATCGATGGCATAAGATGTGTCTTAAATGACTGGCAACCGATGACAAGAGGTCAACGGCGAATTTTTCATGCCCAAAATTTAGCCAAGAAAACCTAATAATTTTTTTTTAAATACAACATTAAACTAAAGATCACTCTAGGTGCTTGAGGTGCAACACTAACCTTGATATGCGTTTATCACCCAAAGGAGAGTCACTTCTCAATTCAAGTGCATAATTTACCTATACAAAATTTGTATGTCGAACACTGCTAGGGTTCACCTGACGCACACACTCTTATACCCTCTTGGGTTATCTAAATAACATGAGTCTTGGAATGAATATGGTGAGTCTTATAAGACTAAAGTTTATTTGATCTGATATGGTTATAAATACTTAGGTTACATGAATCACAAATAAACACCAACCCTTGTGTGCCCTAGGAGTATACGTCATGACGATACTATGCTCAAGTCAATCGTCACCCAAAATTTTCTATGCCTACATCACCCAAATGTATAACATTAATAAATAAATAACCTAAAAGTAATTATAGGTGTGTGTGTAATCATTCCACCATTTTTATTTATGATTGTTATTGGCCCTTGTGACATATCCTAGCACGGTGGGAGTGAACCCTTTTGGTTTCACACGGTAGGGTGGCATGGAAACCACTATTGGGGTTTAGAGGTTGGAGGAGCAAATCAGTGCCAATATCTTCTTCCTTCTTCATTATTATGCTTTGTAATCAGATAAATTTAATTTAATTTTATGTTGGAAGGACATTTGAGTCCTCTCCTTATGAAAACTCAAAGTAATTATAATGTAATTTGTAGATGAACCTCTCTCTTGAGACATATTGTAATCTGTTTGTAAATGTTAGTGTTTTAGCCCTATTTTCGTGTGTTGGTGTTGGGAATGATAATGAATAGATGATGTTTTATTTATGTCTTAGAAATTAAAAAATAACCCAAGAATATTTATTTTGGGTTCTAAATGAACATAAGTGTCTTCCAGTGAGTTTGGGTGGCCTGGTACTACATCCGGGTGGCCTAGTCAGCTCAGGAGTCCCCAAACTCAGCTAGAATATTTATAAGTGTTTTTGGGCAGCCTTGTAATAAGTGGTACATCCTAGTATCATACTTTCTTGTGGCCTAGTTGACAATGGGGCAGACTGGTTATGAGGGATGACAGGCTAAAAATTGGCTATCTCTGTTTGGGCAGCTTGGTCTTATGTTGGGGAAACTTTGTTCCCATACAAAAAATAGAATGTAAATAATATTAGCCAAGATTAGCAAAGGGTTTCATAATCATATTTCCCTTATCAAATATTTTTATGTCTTATACTTTTACCATGATGATAGTTTTCGTCAACCACGTCTTCAAAAACTTAGTCAAGTTTTCTCTCTTTTAGGACTTGTTAGTTCCTCTAAGTTTTGGGACCTTAGATTGGTATACCATGTAAATTAAAGTTATTAATAATGAGCCTAAGGGTATATTTATGTTTATATATTGTCCTTAAGTTCCTTTTTTGAGGAACTATGGGTTCTCTTGCATCATTTTGTGTGCCTTCTTTTGAAATGGCCTGGTTTTCAAACCTAGGGTTAGGGAGATTGTGCACCTAATCTTGTGAAGTATTGGGAAGGTTGTAAACTTTCTTGGTTGGTCTTGTTAGTGTTCTCAAAATTAATCATAGGTCTTGAGGTTTTGTGTTTTAGTATCTTTCTACTTGTGTGATGTCATGTTTCAATGAGACATCTTGGAAAGTGTGTGGTGTGTTTGGAAGTGATCCGTCATCATTCCAGTTAGAGGAGAGTTTGTATCTCCTAGTTTTGAATCCTTTGGTGATTTTTTTCCTTGTTTTGGTTGGTTAAGTGAGTCTATATGTGGATTAAATTTTTATGAATTCCTCATCCTATTTTAGAGTCATGTTGTGAGAGAACGTGATTGTGGGTTGTAACGATCTTCATGTAGGAGATTCTCTCTCTCTCTCTCTCTCTCTCTCTCTTTCATGGTGTACTTATCCCACAAGTGGTTAGTCTTCCATTATTTCCACCTTTCTTATATAATGGTGATTTCATCTTGTTCTTTTTGTTTTTGTGTCGTTATGTTCATGCGACACTTATGTGCATGTTGTTGTGTAAGTGTGACATGTTTATGTCATGTCTTTGGTGTCGTGGTTGTGTTTAAAACAAAGTTGTTCGATCAAGTTTTTCCTTGTGATTTGGGTAGGGCATTAAATAGATTCTATATTGTTATGGATTGCTTAGAGTAATCATGTTTCTCAAGACAAGAATTATTTGATCACTAGCCTTTCAAAAAATTCACAATTAATATGGTGGTCAATAATGTGGGGTTATAGTTGCATAAGAGGAAAGACCTAATAGAGTTTATTGGTGATGATTCCAAATATCTTAGTAACCTAAAACCTCACAAGGAAGGTATTTTAATAAGTTATCCTTTAATAATAATAGTTGACACTAGTAGAAATATGTTGTGATTATTGATAGTGATGATCATAATATTTTGAATCTTGCTCTTTGTTTTGAGCACGATGTGGATCCTTCTATTTTGAAGGTTGTTTCAAAGAATATTATTTCTACTATTCATATGGATGAAATTGATGTTCTACCTTATTTTCATTTGGGGATTCTAAAATTTGAGGCTAAAAATTATGTTCTTCATCCTATATCTTGGTTTTCTATTGGTAGTCACTCTCAAGATGTTGATGTTATTCCTATTAAAGTAATAATATTTAAAAAACTTGAAAGGAAATAGAAAAGAGCAATGGAAAGTACTAATAAAGAGCAATTGTTTGAAGGAAAGAGATTACCAAATAGATTGAAGTAGCCAAACCAAGCACCACCAAAGCAAGAGAGACACAAGAATTTGTTAAGGGGAAAAAACAAGAAAAAACCCCAATATTATGAATGGAGGCAAAATGCCTAAAGAATAATACAAAGAGAGAGAGATTCATCCTTAGCTTGCTTGCATGAGTCTTGAAGAATGAGAGGAGAAGCACCTCAATAAGTAGAGGTGAGAAAGAGGAGTTAGAATGTAACTCCCAACTCAATGAATGCCACCATTCATCTATGTGTGTGCAAAGTGTCACCTCTTAAGGAGGTGGTTACAAATATTCCTTAATAAAGGAATTAAAATATAAGCCATCCTCACACATGTGTGAGATGACAAAAAAAGACAAAGACTTGTAGGGATTCCTTTGGAATATTCCTACAAGTTAATAAATAATTACAATTAAAGAATAACCTTTACCAAGTAAAGATTAATCTTCTAACATCCCCCCTTAAGCTTTACTTGGGGAGGTTACATCAAACCCTTCAATGGGTTGTAATCCAATAATTTTACAATGAAAGAGAAATTTATCTTTACAAAGAGCTTTGGTGAGAATATCTGCAACTTGATCTTCACCTTTACAATACAAAAGAGAAATTTGCTTGTCTTCAATTTGCTCTCTAAATGAAAAATTGGATTCTTTGCCAAAGCAATAGCACTTTGATTATCACAATATAAAGGATTAGGATCCTTTTGAGGTAGACCCAAGTCTTCAAGTAATCTTCTTAACCATAATGCTTCTTTAGATGCATTTGTACAACCTTTATATTCAGCTTCTGTAGAACAAAGAGAAGTAGATTGTTGTTTCTTACTAGTCCATGAGATTGCACCTGATCCAACAAAGAAACAATAACCACAAGTGGATCTCCCATCATTGGGATCACCTCCTAAATCTGAATCAGTATAACCTTTTATAGAAAAATCACAATTTGAATCATAAAAGAGACCAAGATTAAGAGTGCCTTTAACATATCTTAAAATTATTTTTGCAACTTTAAAATGAGTTTGTTGTGGTTTAGACATAAATCTAGAAACCAATCCAACACTTTAGGTGTTTTCCAATATTGCATACCCAAAAAAAAAATGTAATAGGCCCAAATCACTCATTTGAAATTGTTGATTGAGTTGAGACTTAACATTACTAATCAAAATGTTAGAACTAGAAGTGATAATTAAATCATCAACATATAAAATAATAATCACAATATCATTTTCACTATGCTTAATATATAAATTTGGATGATTTTACTTCTAATGAAACCATGAGATAGAAAGAAAGCATAGCCCAAATTATAAAATGTCAATATATAGACATAACAATAATAGATCTAGGTTTCCTCTCACTACATCATTGAATTGTAAAGGGAAATTGTATCAAGATTAATAATAAAGGACTTTGAAAAATTGGTCCTAAAGATGGTTTTAAAAAAACCATATTGCCTTCAATAAAATAATGAAACATAAAGGTTTCAAGAACTTGATCCCCATCAATTAAGAAAATAGATCTAAGTTCATCATAAATAAGTAAGTGCATACCATCAAAGTGGATGGAAATATTTTCCATGGGTCCCAAAAAAACTCCAATGAGACTTGATAAAATATATGATTCATTATAGATAGGGCTCCCTATGCAACATTACTGCAAATGCGACTAGCGCATAAAATATATATGTAAAGGCTCCATTGAGACTTGATAAAGTGATTAATTTGCAAAACATATATAGATGGAATAAATCCATCAAGAAGGCAAATACTCCAATGAGCTTTTAATTTTCAAAAATATATAGATGAAATAAATCCATCAAAAAGAAAAATTGACCAATAAGGCACAATATCAGATTAATGAGGCACAATAAAATATCAAATTCCCTTTGTCAAAACAACATAATTGTAGTTGAGAAGGAAACACTAGCTTTGTTTTAAATATTGTAATAGATCAAAAGCCACAAATCATGCCACCTTAAGTTATAAAAATTAATATTAAAAAAAATTTGAGATGGAATAATGAGAATTACATATTATGAAGTGAAGGATGATTAAGTATAAATAAGTCATTTAAGATGATATTCATGCATTCATGACTACATGAATATCCCCTTTTCATATTCCAAATATAATTGAGTAAAACAAGTACACTATTATTGGGTTGATCAAGTCCAATAATAAAGTACTTGTGAAGTTATTTAAAAACCAAACTTTTTATGTGAAGTAACATGTTGAGATGCACCTGAATCAATAACACATTCAAAAGGCTTAGAAACATTAAAACTACATGTAAAAGCACGTCTAGATTGATTACCATTGTTATGAAACTTTTGATTATTTTGATTCATAGGCTCTTTTTCATTTTTCTTTTTAAAACAAGTATTTTGCCAATGACCATCCTTAGTGCAATAAGTGCAATGTGGTCTCTTAGAAGAGTTAATCTCTCTAGGATCATTGCCATTATTATAATGAGGTTTGGAATTATAATGTTGTTTAGAATGAGGTTTAAAATTTTGCTTATGATTAGACAAGAAAGCATGTTCATTAGACTTAAGAGTACCAAACTGAATTAACTTAGCCTCTTCTTGTCTTAATAAATCACAAAAAATATCATAAGTTAATTGAGTAGCTAAAGAAGGAATAGCCAATTGAGCATGAATATTAGTAATGAATTGTTGAAATTGTCTAGGAAGACACTTTTTAAGAATAAGATGAATTAATCTAAGATTATCTAATTTAACTCCTAAACCATCCAATTGACTATTTAAAGCATCAAATTTTAATAAAAATTCATCCATAGATTTAAAATTAGAATACCTCAAATCTTCAAGTTGATCTTGAATTTGAATTTTTCTTGATTCATTTGTACTATGATAAATTGTTTTGAGTTTGTCCCATACTTCATAGGCAGTTGTACATGTCCCAATGTGAACATAAAGTTCGGGTGACATGGAGATACCTATGAGGCCAAGGGCTTCTTCATTTCTGAGATTCCATTTTTCGATTTCATCATTGGATGCAGACGAACCTGGTTTAGATTTAGGATCTGTAGCTACGTCTAAAAGATGTTTAAACTGAAAAATAAAGCATATATGAGTTTTCCAAGAATGATAGTTAGAAGAAGTTAATTTAATTTCTGGAATTAAAGTTGACATGTTGCAAAAAAAATAAAAAAATCACAACTATATAAAAGAAAATAACAAACTATTATTGAAAAAATAATAGGGTTAGACTTAGGAAAAAAAATCCCCAATTTCTAAATTAACTTTTTTGATTAATTTCCCAAAAAAAATCTTATTAATAATTAAATAATAGTCTCTTTAAAGTTTTTAAGAGATTATTAATATCTCTAAATTATTGAATAAAAATAAATTTTAGAACAAATAAATTAAAAGTAAATATATAAGTTATTTATAAAAGAACTATTTAAAAAAACTTATTAATAAAATTTAAAATGTAATATTAAAAGAAAATTAATATAAACCGAAAAAAAACTTCAGAGAACTTTTTTTTAAAAAAGGTATAAGAAAATTTTATATTAAAAGCACTTTACTTTAAAAAAACTTTTATTTAAACTTTCATACTAGGATCTAAATAATGAAAAGGAAAAGGTCTCGTATCTTTTGAAATGCTCGATATAAAAGAGCCTATAGAAGAAATAAAGTAGTTTGAAAAGGAAATTGGGCAGGGCTTTTGAAGGAAATGGGTGGGATTAAAACAGATGGGCGGGCTTTTTATTGTTTGAATTAAAACTTTTTAAGGGACGGTAGCAGGTGAGGGTTGAAAGAATGTACAGAGAGGTGGTGCGAAGCAGGGGGGAGTAAAAGCTCAGGCTGCAAGAGTAGCACAACAAGGCGACATGGGTTTCGATCTGAAAGAATGCATAGAGAGTAGCTGATGCAATAGGGGTTTTGATCTGCGAAAGGCCAAAGCTCTATTTTTTATTTAAAAGATTATTTTATTTGAATACTAATGTTTTTTACTATTTATTATTGATTTTTTTTTATTTTTTTGAAGAAAAAAAAATTGCATTATCAACACAAATGATTTTTTGAAACAAAATAATTTATTTTCTTAAAGAAAATAGTATAAAATATTTTAGAAAAAAAAACTGAGTTAAAGGGGGTTAGAGAACTAAAAAAATGGCTTTTTTTTAAATCTATTCTATTATACAGATTTAAAAGAAAATATTTTTTATAGATCTAATATTCAGATTTGCAAAAAAAAACAAATTAGTTTTTTTTCTAAAAATAATTTTTGAACTAGAGTTAGAGCCCCTAAAAAAATTTGATTTTTTTACAAAAAATTGAACATGCAAAAAATGGGGTTTTTTAAAAACTTGAACTATAACCTTTTATTTGAGGGTTTAAAAAAAAACTGCATAAACTTAAGTATGCATGCAAACTAAAATACTTTAAAACTTTAGATAAAAAACCTGCACAAGGGTTAGAAGACAAAAAACAACCAAGAGTAGGCACTAGCTCTTCTTCTTCTCTTTGAGAGTGTCTCCAATGGTGTGCTAAAAAATCTAGTAAACCTTCAACAATATAGCTCACAAGATATTAGTAATACCAAGCTCTGATACCATGAAAGGAAATAGAAAATAGCAATGGAAAGTACTAATAAAGAGCAATTGTTTGAAGGAAAGAGATTACCAAATAGATTGAAGTAGCCAAACCAAGCACCACCAAAGCAAGAGAGACTCAAGAATTTGTTAAGGGGAAAAAACAAGAAAAAACCCCAATATTATGAATGGAGGAAAAATGCCTAAAGAATAATACAAAGAGAGAGAGCTTCATCCTTAGCTTGCTTGCATGAGTCTTGAAGAATGAGAGGAGAAGCACCCCAATAAGTAGAGGTGAGAAAGAGGAGTTAGAATGTAACTCCCAACTCAATGAATGCCACCATTCATCTATGTGTGTGCAAAGTGTCACCTCTTAAGGAGGTGGTTACAAATATTCCTTAATAAAGGAATTAAAAAATAAGCCATCCTCACACATGTGTGAGATGACAAAAAAAGACAAAAGACTTGTAGGGATTCTTTTGGAATATTCCTACAAGTTAATAAATAATTACAATTAAAGAATAACCTTTACCAAGTAAAGATTAATCTTCTAACAAAACTTAAAATACATTAAAATGACAAATTCCAAGGCTCAATGCATAGTTTGAAAAGTACCTTGTGAAATATGAAATTGAAAACAAAATAGGGTAAAGTAGACTGCTTTAACTCTAAAAACAACATCAAGAATTATATTTTTCATTAGAAATGCTTTCAATTATAATCTTTTCCTTTTTTTGCTTCCCTATGCCCATAGTCCATTAATTTTTTCAACACTAGATCAACTAAGTTCATGCTAGATCCTTTGAAAAACCTATATATGGATTTCTACATTTGAAAGGCTAAAGGAAAGATTTAAAATTTTGTCTTCTTTTTAGGGACATCCTTTTCATAATTTTTGAGCAAGGTTCTCATTTTCATCATTATATCCATTGGTCTATGAAGGTTGGTTTTAACTTGAAGTAATTATTTAATTGGTTTTTTTTCAAACCTTTAGTATCTTTCAATTCTTCATCTATACTCAAATATTGTTAATCAATTTCTCCAAATATTATATGATTTTCATATTACACATACACCACTCAAATTCTCAATTTGTTGAGGGTTTATAGATATTAGGCAATCAAGACATGTCTAATATTGGTGATTTCTATCTACATTTTAGATTATTTAAAATAAATGATCTATATTTTTCTCTTTAATAAACACTTGAGCATTTAAATTTTCAGTGACAGTCAAGTGAGAAAGATTTTGATCATTTATCTCTTATTCTTCTTGAAAATCGTTAATTAATTTTTTTTTCCTTCAATGTCTTAAATTTACCCAAGAATCTATAGCTTCAACTATTATTTTACATCCTTTATCACTCAACTCATTATCCCAATCCTTTGTTACTTTAGCAATACATTTCATTTTCTCTAAAGAGAATGACTCTACCTAAGAGATGATGATTATAAGATTAATAGACCTAGCTACTATTTGTAAGGGAGAAACTATTTATTTGATATATGCTTACATTCTCCTTTAATTTATTCTTGGTCTTTTCATCCTTCTTCATTCTTGACACAATAGTAGAAATGATTATTTGGAATTCTTAAAGTTTTAATTCTCTAATTTACTATCTAAGATTTATTGTAGTGATTTGGTATTGGGTCTCTATCATTTTTTTCAACAATTAGATTAACTATAATCTATCCTATAACTTGCATCTTCTCTTGTTATTGTAGATAGACCCTTGGCTTCTTTCTAACTCTAGGCATATCAATCATTGATATGATGCTAGAAATATATTAGGATGCAAGCTTTAGTATTGATTACTTATGTTGTATATTTACTTATAACCAAATAGAAACCAATGAAAAAGTGCATACAATTTTTTGTTGTTGTTGTGGCTATTGAAAATAAATATCTGGCTAAGATACTTCTTTACTCACTCTTTTTCCTGACCTACCATTTTACCAAATTTCTCTTTCTTTGGTGGAGTTGGAGGTATGAATGTTAAGGAGCACAAAATTTCTTGTTGAATATCACCAACTTGTTATTGTTGTTGGTGTGAATGGGGTTATTTCCTAACTAGTCATTAGTGAGGACCATTTACATTATAAGTTTATTTAAGAGTTCAGTAAGTCCTAGTTTTCATTTCTAGAAGTTAGTTATAATGGGGCCATGTCTCATTATTTACTTTTAGTCATCTAGGCATATAATAGTTATCTCATGCATTAGGCATTTATTATTTGCATTGAGAATTTAATGTTTGTATCAAGGGTAGTTATCATCCCTCATCACACCTTTCCTATATATACAAGGTGCTTTCACATTGTAAATCATCTAGATCAATTCAATATCATCTCATAGATCATAATTTGATCGTATGAATTCTCAATCTTCATGCAAGCTCATGTTGCAACACTTTATTGTGGATGGTATCTTTCTTGGTTGATCCATTGAAGACTGCAACTTCATTTGGGTTCATTAATATTTCCAACATGGTATCAGAGCCTAGGCCTTGTAAATTCCATCTTGTATTGGAGAGTTGAGTGTTTGCTTGAGGAAATAATTCATCGTAGGTTATTGAGGGTTTGCATTTTAAGCTACTTGTCTTCATCCGGGAGGTGGTTGATTTCTAGAGCATATTGGGTTAGATCTAACCCCACAATTGCAATTAGGAGGCCCAAAAACCCCTAAGATGCCTGTCAAATCATTAAAATTTGACAACTTTATCCAGAGGAATCAGAGATTTTTGTAGCAGGAGGGTGAATATCTGTACTGTACAGATCCGTATAGTTTGTGGGGAAAAATTTTCCCCCTCCCCCCGTCGATAAACATTTCCGAGGTTTAATATTTGCAGGTTAAATTTAATATTTATTAGGCATATTTGGTTGGAAATTATATTATAGTTTGGTGGTTTAAATATTTTTCATCGGGGCATATATATTTTTGATGGTTTTATAAAGTTGGTAGATAAATATTTTTGGTGGTTGATATTTATTATTGTGGGCACATTATTATTATTTGTGGAAAATTATTTATGGTGGTTTTAAAATATCTGTGAAAATAATATCTTTAGACAAGTTTATTTCGTTTGGAAAACACATTTATTATGTTGCAAAGCATATTATTTATGAGGGTTTAAAATCAAAGTCTGCGGTGAAATTTTGGATTGGGTGGTTATTTACTATTCAGACAAGGTCGTACACAAATATTGATCTATCTGTAGATTTGGTTGACACATTTAGTTGTTGGGTCCTTTGTCGGGCATTAAATTTATGGTCAGCCGGTGCTTTCTGTTCCACCGGTTATTTCTTTCCATTCCACCGGTCATTTCCATATTGCATCATTTTCATAATAACTATACTCCCTAAGTTGCACTTATGGGGGGTGTTGGTGTGAATGGGGTTATTTCCTAACTAGTCATTAGTGAGGACCTATTCACATTATACATTTACTTAGGAGTTAATTAAGTCCTAGTTTTCATTTCTAGAAGTTAGTTATAATGAGGCCATGTCTCATTATTTACTTTTAGTCATCTAGGCATTTAATAGTTATCTCATGCATTTATTATTTGCATTGAGCATTTAATGTTTGTATCAAGGGTAGTTATCATCCCTCATCACACTTTGCCTATATATACAAGGTGTTTGTACATTGTAAATAATCTAGATCAATTCAATAGCATCTCATAGATCATAATTTGATCATATCAATTCTCAATCCTTATGCAAGCTCATCTCGCAACACTTTCTTGTGGATGGTATCTTTCTTGGTTGATCCAAGACTACAACTTCATTTGGATTCATTAATATTTCCAAAAATTGTTGAACTAGACGTTGATATTATTGACTTGTTCTTTAATTTGGTTACCTTGGATATTACTATCCTTGTTATCTTGTAAATTAATGGGCACTTTTATTTATTCACCTTTTTTTTGTTTTGTTTTGTAATTGTCAAGGATTAATGGTTTAGCCTTGTATCCTTATTGTCCTTATTGGAGTGTAAATGTTAGAAGATAAAAGTGAGTGAATTACAAGAATTAACTTTTTGCTAGTTGATTTTTGCAATTATAAGTTTAGGCTTGTACACTAGTTCTATTTTGTAAACACATATCTAAACTAAAGCAACAAATGTTTAGTTTGTGTATATTAAAACATTTATAAAATCAAGCCCTAAATCTCTAACACTTTAAATAATCAACATCTACATCTCCTATAATACATTTGTATTATTGAATTTTAAATTAAGCATCACATTTAATTTATTTAATTTTAATATTATTCTTCTCATAAATCCTAACCTTGTATAAAGTTGATTTATTTTAAATAAATCATAATAAACAACACTTTTATTCATTAGAATAAATAACTAAATACAATAACATCATTAAATATATATTTTATTAAATATAAATAATAGTCATTAAAAAATATTAAATACAAGTTATATATTAAATATATATTTTGCTAAATATAAGTAACAATCATTAGCAAATATTAAATATAAGTAATAATCATTAAAAAACATTAAAATTATAAATATTAACAAATAATAGTAATTTTAAGATACAAATATTTTAATAAAAAAATTATTATTTAATATACAAATAGAATAAAAGAAATATTACATTTCTTTTTTCTAGAATAGGTTGTACACGAGGTTTCTTAATATAAAGATTTGCACCCACCCCAATCTATGTAAATAATGAATGTGGGATTAAAATTAAAACCCCCGATCCAATGATGAATCAAATGTGTGATGCTAGACCATAATTAAATACTAAGGCATTGGAGAACTATTTATCTTGAGATGTTGTCAGAGAATTGGGTGTGAGTGGAGGCTACAAAATACAAAGTCAACAAAAATTTTGTTGTGTTCGTTAGTAGCTGTGAAATCCCAAACATAACTCAGAGTCTACAAATGGTGGAATCCTTCGAATGGTGGAAACAACAACCTCAAATTGTTGTGGAACTAGAACATAAAATGTAAACTACAATGGTGGAATGGTACGACACCAAAGACTTTAAAATTTTGAGATTAAGAAAACACTACAAAAATGGGAAAAGGAAGGTTAAGGGGGCCCCACATGGACCCGACCACCTAAATAGTCAGGTGCTTAGAGTCTATCGATTAAGCCAAACCCTTGTAACCTTAACAAAAGACCTTTGGCAACCAACATTTGTATTCAACTTTGCACACCTACTGAGAATGAAATCCAAAGATATAACACTCTGCAAAGTAGGGGTAGAGCAATCCCTAATAACACCCATAACCCTAAAAGTAGTTTGGGGGTGCTCGAAACTGTAAGTAGGTCTAATGAGCTATTGCTAGGAAACCCAACACCATTGTTGGAATCTTAACGTGTAGGAACTATAATGGAGGGGATTCACTACTCCTAAGTCTCTAGGACAAGGAAGACTCTACAGAGAGTGAATATCCCTCGATTACCTCAAAGTACAAGCTCAAGTGACAGGGTGAAAGATGAAATATATTGCAAAAACATGATGAAATGTAATACCAAGCTATGAAGGGAAAACTGTGAAGTAACAAAATCTAGTAAAAGATAAAATATAAATTACATAAACAAAAAGAACGAAAATTACATATTCTACTTCAAGAAAGATAGAGGCACAAACAATGGATGCCAACACATCATGCAAACATCTACACATCATACTATCATCTCTATCAAACTAAAAGCTAAAAACCAAAAATTTGCAACAACCCATCTTTTTGAATCTGGAAACCTGCACAAAAGGGTGGGGAAAATTGTTGGGCTTGTTTCGGGGCTTGCCTTAATCAAACCCCTATTTTTGTGTTTCCACCTCCACGAACAACCAAATAGATAGAAAATAGACATGACATAAAATTAAATAGAAAAGACGTGATAAAGACAAACCCCACCATGGAGGAGAACTTGTATCACAAATAAAATAGACGAGATGAGTATATTTATAAATAGACAAGACAAGAAAAAATAACAAGAGAGCGTTACCAACAATCCGTGGCTCCCTCTTGGCTTGATAGATGAGACATTGTGTGCTTGCAAGAGATCCTTGGTTGTTTACGAGATGTGAATCTGGTAGAGCTTCACTGATGAGAAGATATGTAGGAGAGAATAGAGTAAGAGAGCAAGTTGGAGTGAGAATAAGTGAGAATGAATGAGAATAGAAGTGAAAATGGAGTTTTGTGAGGTTGCATGGGTGGGAAGAGCCATTAAACCATGGTTTTGTTGTGACAATGTGTGTCATGGGAAAATTTCACAAGATTCCCTCATTTAAACTCAAAAAGTTTGGGGATGCTTGTGTGTTGCACAAACGTCCAACTCAAAACTTTACAAGAAATGAGGTGGCAGACTGCTAACACTTTGTCATTGTCCCTTATGGAGTTGAAATTATAAAATTCTAACTCAAGATTTTTGTCATAAATGTGACATGACACCATAAATGTAGCAGGCTAAATGTGCAAGTGTAAAATTGCCATGGGGTGTAATTTTACTACATTGCACTTTGCCCCCACTTTAGTGAGCTAAATTTTTGAAGAAAAATCAACTACACTAAAGTAGAAAAGAAAACATTAGTGTGAGATTGAAAATTTAAATTTTTTACATATTTACATGTAAAAAGGATACTGTAGAGGCCACATAGTTTGAGTAGGTGGATATTGGTGATGTCCCCAACATTCAAGCTCGGCGAGAAAATAAAACACTAGACATGAATTTTTTTTAGCAAAACTCAAATTTAGGTCAATTTCAAAAATTAGAATCTAAGCTACCACAGTGAGAAGAATGCTTAAGAAAATTTGGTGGTTCTGAAGAAAAATATGATGAAGAGGTGAATATATGCCCCCTCCTATTTTTTCCCCCAACTAGGTGGGGTGAAAACAAGAAGGATGGAAGGAACATTTTTGTCACGAAAAATAGGTAACAATGACCTATATATGCCCGGGTGGGCCCACAAAAGGGTCATTTTCACTATTCATGGAGAGGATATTGTTGAATTTTGTGAGAGAAATGCCTCACAGACAAGACTATGTGGTCTTAGGGATTGAGCAGATCTATGTGACGAGCCTAACGAGGTATGAGGAATTTTTCCCTAACTAATGATTTCTATACATTTTTTAGACTTTTCTCCTTTTTGAGTAGCATAAGCGTCCAACCGGTGCAAAGGCATCTAGTTGGCACTCTATCGTCTAGACAATGCATGAACATCCTTTAGTTGTGTTGGTGTCCCTCTCACATGCTATTGTTGGGAGGTGTTTGACCTCAGACACAAGCGAATCACATAGATGTTTGTGTGGTGCGCCTTCATCCCAGAGGAGAACTTAGGAAAAAATTAAAGTAGGGTTAGAATTTTTCTTGATGAAATAGATGAGGTTGATATGGAACTTATGTATTTGTAGATGACTTGAGATCTGTGAGCATGCTAGTAGATAGTTTCTTTCACTACTACAAGATCATTGTGGTGATGTAAATCTAGATGATCAAGACATGCTGTGATGGGTTAGCCTCTAGTGGGTCTATATTATTGTTGTAGATCCAATTTCATACTTTGATGTTGATGGCACTCATGGAGTGCTGGGATTCAAACACCTCCAATTTCCACCTGCCAACGGGTGAGATGATCGTCACCTTGGAGGATGTCTATCACATCATCAGGTTACCCATTTGTAGATGATGGGTGGCCTACAATGAGGGTAGGACGACTAAGGACACCTATGAGGGGCAGAGATATTGTATCAGACAAGAGGTCCCAAGAGATACCATTGGCCATATTTACATCAGGTGGCTCGAGTAGAGGCGAGTGGTCATGCCACTCATTTGTTGGGTGATGATTGTTACAGTCACTCTTTGAGTTGTGATGGATGGGTGAGGCTCACACCTACATGGGGGCATCATCCATTGCATTCAAGTAATAGAGGAGAAACACACTGCCTTCACTTGGGGTTGAAGCATGCTTGCTCATCTATAATATGAACTTAGGTGATATACATACTATGAGTACCATTGCTTGATAGTTTACACACTATTATAGGTGTAGGACTTTGAGCACATTAGATGCACTAGTTCAGTCGGGTTTCCCCAAGGAATAGCCCCTAGTATGCCCATGGCCAATGTGTACCCTCTGGTGCATGACTAGCGCTATAGGGATGTTGCTTTTTGGTGGTTACAATTTAATTCATTACGACAGTGGGACATTAGATGACATCCCTATATGAGGATGATGGTCTGGCCATAGAAAAGCAACAACTACAAAGGATGAAGTGTGATCATTTCCTAGTGGGGTGATCAGACCATTTTAGTGTCCCATACTACTTGCGTCAGGTCACTCGACAGTTCTGACAAGTGCAGTCCATCCCTTTGACATTTCCCATGTACATCTAGTTAGTAGGGAGTGCAGTCTGAGCAAGCGATCATCCTTGTTTGACTATCATAGATGTCACCATTAGCAATGAGGATCAACCTCCCATCCTAGAAATCGATGATGTTAGAGTCATCCATGGTTTTGCTGTGTGGTGGGAGATGGTTGGACCTACCCCAATTTTCCTAGCAGATGTCCCCATGGGAAATGTTGGTGTGCAAGGTTTGGTAGGAAAGAATGTCGACGATAGTGGTAGCAAGGAGGGTAAGGTTGTAGCGAATGAGGCTGTAGAGAGGTCAAGGTGGTAGTGATGGGTTTCGTCACCCCCATGACTAGTCCCAATCTCATTGAACCCACCATCAGGCCAGGAAATCATTCCCCCTACATCGACAACAACAACTAGTCAGAGTGTAGCACCCCCTGATCCACATTGGTAGACTAGGAACCTAGGTATGAATGTGATACATGTTATTTCTTTCTAGTACTTTTTACTTTAGTTTATCTCATATATATATATGCACATATTTTGACATAATTTGGTATTGATAGCTTCCACTTTCTTTGTGGTTGTACTAGACACATAGGAGTGGATTGCCTTCATTGGATGATTCATTATAGAGATGGACTCGATCGTGCCTATCTAGGGGATCATCTTAGACACGTACGTGTCAGCATCTGTGAGGTGACATGCTCACCTTTTCAATCCTATTAGGGGATTGAGGACCACTTACAAGGAGGCATGTGTGAAGGCTATTTAGAGGACCGCTGACCTCGTTGCCATGACTAAGCAACGCGATCAATGTTTGACAGAGCTTCACACTATGCTAGTTGAGCAAGATCAAGAAGTGATGTGGGAAAAGAGTGTCATATTAGCGACACATGATGCCCAATAGAGCCGAATCGATGACCTCAATAGGAAAGTAGAGGTAGTGAAGCCGGTTGCTAATCCCAAAGTGTAGCAGCTCTAGGAGGAGCTATGGCAGGCCCATGAGTGGGAGGAAAAACTATGGGAGGAGGTGACTGAGCTATGAGGAGAGGTCTGAGGACTGTGAGCATGAAGCATGTCTGTGTCACAATCGCATTGATCACATTTTCTTGCATATATTCAACATCCACCTTTGCGACTACCACCAAGACCAGAGGGCTCAGGGAGCCATGCACCCAGGGGCTAGAGGCCCATTTTTCATGCTAGGTTTTTTGTATATCAAATCATATTATTTTGATGTATAGCATTATTTTTATGTACAAACATATATAGATATACAGTCACCACATTTTGATATAGTGGTGTGATACATGTACATGAAATTTTGATATATATATATATGAGATTTTGTGCGGCATCAAGGTGTTCTTATGTGTACTTTTTCTTTCATGTATGGCTATGTGATGGATTTATGTTTATGGATGTATATTTAGATTAGATTCTACCATGATCTAATAACACACATTGGATGTATGTTTAATTAAATACAAGGACGATCTAATTTCCTAACCAAAAGACTTAATCAAATACAATGCATAGATACATAACATAATAAAACAAATGTATATAAATAATTCCTAATTAAAAAAATTAATTACATACACATGTTTACATCATAGAAAAATGCAAATAATGTGTTAATGAAGAAATTTCATAGCATAACAAACTGCAATCTCCGAGAGATGAGCGTCATGCGTATGCCACATAGATACTATGCATAGTATCGATGAAGATGCATTGCATTGAACAAATATTTTAGAGGCATTTAATCTATAGAAGATAGTCCGTAGGCACTAGAACCATACATGATGATTATGTAAGGACCTAACCAATTAGGGCTGAATTTCCCCTTTTGATTAGGTGGCACATTTACATTTTTCTAATTCTCATAGAGAATGAGATTACCTACCTTGAAAGTTTGAGAAAGAACACCTTGATTGCAATGTTTAGAAAAAAACTATTGATAAGCTTGGAGATGTTCAAGGGCTTGCAATCGACACTCATTGAGAAACTCAAGATGACACAAACGATCAACATGGTAGGTGCCATCATCAATCAACCCTTTAAGGGAAACCTCTAAAGATGGAATTTCCAAATCTAAAGGCATAATAGCCTCAACACTGTACATGAGGTTATATGATGTTGTACCACTAGTCATACAAACACTCGTGCCATAGGCCCACAAGGCATACATTAATTGAGTATGCCAATTTTTACCATGTTTATTCACTACCTTTCATAGGATCAACTCAAGAGTTTTATTAGATGCTTTATCTTGGTCATTAGAATGAGGATAGTATGGTGTAGAAAAATAGTGTTGAATATGAAAATTTCCCAAGAATTTCTTCACCTCTTTACTCTTAAATGAAGTGCCATTGTTAGATTATCACCCATTTAGTTAAATTATCACCCCCTTTGGACAAGTTTACCCCAAGATAACATCTAACATCTTGGGATTCACAAGTCCATTATCCAAATCAAACCAAATCAAAATCAAAATCCACAAAAATCCTAAATTCTAGTACTCCTCCAAGGTTCTCAAAAGTTCAAACATCCATATCATTCACCCTTCATTTGTCACATCATCATCATTTGATCCTTAAACATCCTAGATTTTCTTTTTGTACCTAAAATTTAGACCAACCTAAGGAGTTAGAGGTTTACCTCCCATATTCCTAAAATTTGATCCCAATTTTATGGTCCAAACAAGATCACAACACAAGAAGATCATGGAGAAAAACAAAGAAACATCCACTTCAAGCAATTTGAGCCAAATTGCATCAGAATTCAACCCTATGAAATCTACCAACCCTTCACTTAACCCACATAAAAAACCACAAGATCTTCAAGAGGGAGGTTGTCAAGTGGAGGATGTCACCAACAATCTCCAAGGAATGACCCAAGATGAAATAATTGAACTAGTCCAAAATCCTGAAACACACAAGATTGTCAACACGGTCATGAGACTCAATCCCACACAATACATGTTGGCATTAGCAAAGGAAGGGGCTAAATCCCTTTTATTTTGATGTGAGAACTATTGTTGAACAACCTCTTGGGATCATGCCACCCACATCATTCACACCTTCATTCCCAATCATTATCCAGCCCATCATACAAACCACATCATCTCATGCTCCAAGTCAACCCATGATCACCAAGGGAAGCTCATTAATCCAAGCCCTTCAAGGGCATCCACTTGTTAACAATCAGAACTTAGAGGCTAACACAATCTTGGGTATGGATAACACCATCCACAAGATCCAAAATATACATATGTTCCACTCATTTTCCATGACACAAACAATCCCTCCACCTTTTCCGCAACACCGGAATACCCTCTTAATACACAAGTCTCTCTCCCCATGATATCATAAGGACAAGTGGATTTATTTGGACAAGGGGGTACTTTCAATGCTCCCATCCCACAAGGGAACACACCACCAATCTTCCCATCCTTCCCTCTTTTGACATCAACATCCACACTAATCCAGGTTATAGGGAAACTCCCTTTATCCAACACACCAATCTAAAACCAATCAAATCAAATCAATTCCCCAATCACCAATCAAATCAACACATCAATCATACCAAATCCTCTGAGCATGCCATTGATATCGCCACACCAAGTGGCACCAATCCAAACATCACAACTAATCATTAAATCATCTACAACACCTCAAACTCTCCAAAATGTGGTCTCCAAGGACCTAACACCTCAATCATACCATCTACCACACAACCCCTTGTCATCACTCAAACACCTCAACAATCACCCCAACAATATCTCATCACACCATCTCACATCATCCCACAAAACCCCCCACCTCCACCACCAAATCCAAGCATTGAAAATCAATATAGCATCACATTGCAAGAACCCAACAAGTATACCAAAAGGCACTTCAACAATTCCAAACTCAACAAACTACACAAGCTACGCAACAAACAACACAACAAGCACAACAGGCAACACAACAAGCTCAAGCACAAAAAGTTTCCCAAGCACAAGCGCAAGCCTTGTTGCAACAACAACAAGCCACACAAGCCAGAAAACAAGCTCAAGCACAAGCGCAAGCTCAAGTCCAAGCTCAAGGACAGGTGTAAGCTCAATACCAAGCATAGCAGTCCCAAGCACAAGTCATGTCACAACAACAAGCTTATCAGAAAGCCTTGCAACAATACTAGGCACAACAACAAGCATCCCAACAACAAGCCCAACAACAAGCATTTTTGGCACAACATCAACAACAGCAGCAACAAGACCAACAATAAGCATTGTTGGCACAACATCAACAACAATAGCAACAAGACCAACAATAAGTGTTGTTGGCACAACAACAACTACATGCATACCAATAAGTGTTGCTCGCACAACAAAACTTACAACAACCACCGCAAAATTCCTTAAATCTCAACACACAAACCATCCCACCCATCACCCAACCAACCATAACACCCCAAAACACATACATCCCACCACCTGATCCACAAAATGATTTGTCCAAACAAGTTAAATTGCTCTCGCATTGTGTCCCTATCCATTTGATAGAAGCATTGCAATGGTTCCATTTCCACCAAGCTTCAAAATGCCAAAATTTGATAAATACCATGGAAACCAGAATCTTGAAGATCACATCAGGGAATTCCATGTACACTGTATGGAAGTGGCATATGACGATTCTTATTTGATGCGACTCTTCCCTCAAAGTTTGGCTGGTCTGATAATGGAATGGTTCTCTCGCCTTCCCCCGGGAATTAAAAAAGTTTCAAGAAATTATGGACTTGTTCATACAAAATTATTCATTTAACATAGGTGTGGAAGTGAGCTTGGAAGAATTATTCGGCCTAAAACAAGCCAAGGGAGAAACATTCACAACCTTCTTGCAATGATGGTGATCCAAGGTCAATAGGAGCAAATGGTCTATGCTGAAAGAACAACAAATTGGGACTATCATCTCCAACCTTGAAGGGACCTTGTCCTTTCATTTGAAAATGAAATGCATAACAACATATGACCAATTGATCCCAAAAGTGCTCAACATCGAAAGAGCCCTTATAGCACAAGGGGGCACACCCACCTACCAAGACAATCGACCATCAACAAGTTAAAATGATAAACCTCGCATGTGGGCCAAGAATAAGAATGTTACTAACGATGGTGTCATTGATGCCAAAGTTATTATTAGTGCCCCAAGGAAGAATACACAACAACAAACATACCAACAACCACAAATCAACACATCATCTCAACAACACCCCAACAGTCAAATTGTCAACAACATAAATGCTCAAGGGGGACCAACCCCAAAGAACAAATATCCCCCTAAATGAAAATACACACCACTTGGGGAACCAATCAAATCTTTCATGCAATAGCTGGTACAAGAAAATCTCATCAAAATCTCAGTTTACGAAAATTACCAAGAGCCTCAAGTTAAACCACCATGGTATAACGAGAAGCACCTTTGTGAATTTCACAAAATAAAGGGACACACGACATCCAGTTGTATGAGACTTAAGAATTTGATCCAAGATCTCATTGATGATAAGACCATAACCATTAAACAACCAATCTGGTATCAAGATCTTAAGATATACACGAATTTAATGTTGGACAATAATAAAGGAAACACCAATGGTAAAGGAAAGAGTTACAACACTATGAACCATATCTATGACCATGTTGTTGCATCCTTGGATGAATGGGTAACTGTTGTCAATATCAAAGGACCTAAAGCCGAGTGTGGAGTCACCACACGTGGTGGACGAATCTCCATCCTAGGACCTTCACCACCACCCAAACACCAAAATGTGAACACCAAACCTGTAACAAGCTAACACAAGATCAAAAAACACTTGTTAAACATTTTAGAAAGCCAAATCTAGTATTCCCTATGAAATTCTTAGCCAAATCAAAGAGAAAACATGATAATGAGAATAAATTAAATAAAGATAACATGAAATCCAATTGAAATAGATAAACCTTCATCCCATAGGGGGAGTGGAGCTCCTTTGATATGGAAAGAAGCCCTTTCCTAATCCCTTTGATACGATTTGATGATGTTGATGATCCAAAGTGTGATATTGACTCCAAATAGTGATAAAGCTTAGCTAAAATGATGAAAATGATGAAATTCTATTAGTTGAAATGCCTATAGTAAGAATGCTTGAAGTTGTGTCTCCATATTGTGAAGAGAATGCTTCTATTTATAGAAGTCAAGGGTTGAGGGATGAGAGGAATTGGTGAATGTGGGATAAAATGGGAGCCAATGAGAATGTGACACTTGTCACAATTCTATTGGAGGAAGGTGTATCACATTTTGGGAAATGTGTTGAGGAAAGGGGATATAAGAGGAATAAATGAGAATGGCTGAGGATTTGAAAGGTTGTAAGAGGAATTTATCGAATGTGGCTAGAGATGTGAGAGGATGTAAGAGGAGTTATTGAAAATGTAAGAGAAGTTATTGAGGATGTGATAGGTTTTTGAAACCTTTGGAGGGAAATTGAATTAGGAGGTGGTTGGGAGGAATATTCCTTAGAATATACCTTTGTGAGGATAAATAGAAGAATTAGTTAATTAAAAGAAATGAATTTCATGAGCAACCTGGTTAGTTGACCATGGGTTGATTTAACTCTTGAGGAGTTAAAAGTTGGAAGATTTATTAATAATGTTTAGAAGGTGATTTAGGATGAATTAATTCAGAATTAATTAATTGGAATGGGTTAGGGGATTGTGACATTTGATTTGATTGATTTAATCAAATGAGAGGATTTAGGGGGATTGAATTAAATGACTTGATTTAATTAAATATGATGAAAATTGATTAGAAGAAGTGTGAATTAATCTAATAAATTTAATTATTTGATTCATAGCTGAATTTTCTGATTTTAACTAAATAATGCTGCTTATTTAATTAATTGGTTAGTTCGGGGTGATTTAGGAAGAAATGGTGTTAGTTAATCAAAATCAAATACATAGTATCAATCATGACTTTTTAAGTGTCTACACTAGTATGTTAATATATATATATATATATTAACATATATATACACACAAACATCAATATGTGAATGTGTATTCATATATCGAATAATGTAGTATATAAACTTGTGCATTGAGATATGCATATACATATATAAATATACATATATAAATATATATATATATACATATATGCATGTCAATGTATAACGTTAGGTATATATATACATATATGATATATGTATATATAAATATATATAAACATTATATATATGATAATATTTTCCATAGCATGGAATTATTTAACTAGTGCATAGCATTTAAAACATAGCTTATGCTATGTATTGTGTGCAACATAGTAATAAAGGGAATGGCGCTAAGACGAAGCAACACATACATTAATAAGTGTTTCTTAAAACATTTGAAGTGTTGTATAATGTAATATGGATAGCGCCATATGAAAGTGCTTAGTTTCCAATGTTTCCATTGTGTAAATAAAGCTGCCAAAACTTTGTCAAGAACAAAACAACAATGAATGCACTTGCTTAGGAAAGTATCGACCAAGTCAAATAGCCAACAACGACCCATGTAATATGGTGTGAATGACATAATGTGGCACCAAATGAGAATGGTATGAATCGATTAGGAGTCTATCTTACAATATGAATTTCTAGAATGTGAAGCATTTTGAAAATTGTGGAAATAGTCAAGCATGTAGCTGTGCCAAGTAAGTCGACCTGTAGGAGGCAATTTCCTTGCATTTCTGATCATCATTATTGTTGCCTATTATAGTATCAACTCTTTCACTTTGGATATGTATGTGTTTGTTGTGCAACAAATTTTGTTGCCAATTTTTCTTTTGATTGCTAAGTCAAACCTCTTAAGCTGAGAAGTGTCATTCTTGATGCCTTGTTTCTAGCCCTTGGTTGTTGATCTTTGTGTATAAATAGATCTGCTCTCAACCACAATAGGGATGCACATTTTTTTGCATTCATGATATTTTTTTCTAAGTGGTTATAATCTAAATTTCTAAGTTGAACGAGATTTGAGAGTTGTGCGAGGAATTTGAGAGTGAGATTTTGGTGGAAAGTGGGAAGGTTTATTTGGGAAATTACATACTGAATTGAGAAAAGGTTGGGATAGGAATCCAAAACAACCAATTGGAGCATTGCATAAACACGCATGTTGATTTCTACAATTTTTTTCTTTTTATGTTTGGAATGATTGTGAGTCATTGATTGTTTTGATTAGAGGATTATATCATCTATTTATAGGAAAATATTATTTTAATCTTAAGTGAAATGGAAATATTTCTTGTACTTTTTGTAAAGATCTATTTTTCTTGAAGTGTTTGTACATATTCCATATTAAGGAATGGGTGGATATAGTGGGAATAAATATTTTTAAACTAATTGAGTCTTAGAGTTACTATGAATTACTTAATAGATGAATTAGTTAAACATAGAGGTAATATGTTATTCCTAGGATTAGGATAATCTAGTGAAGGGGATAGCCTATGCATAGGTTATGAATGGTCAATAAAAATTGAGCTAGGAAGGTGGGTGAAGTATATGATGTCCAATCAAAGTAATGGATGATGAATACTTTGGCCAAAGTAGTGTAAGTTGCCACTATTTACACTATTAGTTCACTGTGATCTAGATTTACATACTAGGTAGAGGAATGTCATATATGTAGGTTGTATCCATTGCGTGATAGATCTAGATATGCAAGACACAACACCAAGCTCAGGAAAGGTCAATATTTATTATGAGTTTACCAAACCAATCTCTTCATCAAAGGGTAGGGCCATCCATCAGTTTGATAGGTGTGCAGGGGCCGCAATTAGTCCAAGGTTGGAAAAAAAGTGTTGATTGATGCTTCTCCTCATCAGTAGGCGACCAAGATTTGGATGGGGAATTTCTAGGACTATTCGTACATCTATTTCCAGTAAGATTTGTGGAGCCTTGTTTATGTATTTTGTATCCATTATGATGGAAAGATTGTAAAAGAGAAATGATATCATGTTATCATGTATTATGTAATCATTACTTTGGAAAGTTGTAATATTTTGATAGAATGCAATGGAAAAGTTTGGAAAGATATTTATTTCAAATGTGCATGCTAGCTTTATAGTTCTGAAAAGAAAAAAATTATTGCTCATAATGGTTAGATGCTTAAACTATTTACTTGAGGTTAAAACATAGGAAAATTATTATGTAGAATAATGGGCATGTTACAACTTTGAGGAGGTCCTCATAGGAAGGTTCAATGGTGGGAGGAGGGGAATTTTTTTTTTTAGATGACTTCAACACTCTGCTAGGAGAATGTGGTTGGATGTCAACAAGATCAATCCTCACTAAGCTCTTCGGAGGAGGAGTATGTTCAAGAAGATTAATAGATAAATTCCTTTGAGGGGTGGTAGGTAAAATAAACTTATAAATTTAGCCCTAATAAGACCCTAGTGAAGGGGGGATTAGCACCATGCTCCATATTTTGTTGGAGAGAGAAAAAAAGGAAAAATTGAAGGTTCATCTTATCATTATGGTGTACATGGTTTAAAATGGGGAAATGGTACCCATGACCCATCATATAGCACCCTTCAAGAGTAAAGTACCTCATAATATGTAGACTAACATTATGATAGGGAAGAGGGAGTTTTAACCTTGCATACCCATTTTGAAATATTTGAGGCTTCTCATCACCTTCAAAGAACTTGTCAATGAAATCTTGATAGTTACCTGAGCTCTTTTTGGCTATCTTCTTTCCCTCATACCTAAAGCTAGTCACCCATGTAATCAACTTAGTAGAAACTGTAAAATGTAGGCCACTAATTATAACTTCTCGGTTGCTCCAAGAGTTTGTGAATTTGTAAGTTAGGGCATCATTATAGCCCTATATAAATTGAAAAAAGGGAGTGAATCCCACCAACTCGAATAGCTCCCGCAACTCTTCATTTTGTTTAAGAGAATCACAGTTCAGAGGCTTTGACCTTTTTTCTTGGACCCCCCATTAATCCCTCATCAGCAAGACAATTCCTATGAAACAACATGAAATCTCCACTAGAACCCTTCCTGCCAGCAAAAGAAATCATCAAAAAAGTAATCTCTTTAGTATCAAGACTAAAACTAGCTGCTTGCATTTGTAAAATCTTCCAATTATTCACACTAGGAGTTATGAGAAAGAGTGGAGAATTGGAATGTACTAAAAGACAAAGATTAGGCAGGTCACAAATACCCATGAGAGATAATAGAAATTGACACATTTAATAGGAAACTTAACATGTACTCAATTCACACGTAGGAACAAACTAAGAAAACATAGAAAAGGATGCCTCAAAGGATCATTAGATGATCATTGAAAGGAGTCATAGTAATAACAATCATAACCCCTATCACCTTAAGATACAAACCTTTATCTTTAGTTCAATTATTTGAATTATCAACATATCCTTCCATCATTATCTTAAACACCATCTCAAGATAATAAAAAAACACTCATATTAAAAAAAATTTGAGTCATCAATATTTTGCACCCCATAACTTCCAATTAATCAAAAACTAATTATTTTTTCCCCTTTTTGATTACCTTGATTATACTTCCAATTATCATGTATTATAATAATACCTTTAGTCCATAATTCTCCTTTTGTTAGTCGACATAAAGTTAAGTTTTGAATCATATTTTTCCTTAGTGAAAATTTCTTTTATGTGGCGTGGCATTAAGGGGGACTCTCAATAGGTCCAATTCTGATGCTTAAGAGCTTTGTTAGCCATTGCATTCGTAATAGAATTTCCATCTCTGTATAAATGTTGTATTTTGTAATGTTGGAAGGTCTTAAGGATACACCTGATGCCTTCCATCACATCTAGGATCTCCCAAGGCACTGCAACTTCCTCCTTCAAGTTTTCAATTATTAATTTAAATTAACCTTGTATGATCACTTTGGTACATTCAAGATCCTTCAAACAATTCAAACCTGCCTAGAATGTCATTGCTTCAACAACATTGTTAGAATAGACTTCTAAATTTTTACCATATCCTTCAATTAGGTTGCCTTGGTGATTTCTTATTACCCTCCCAGCACCAGCTAAGCCAGGGTTCCCCTTGGAACACCCATCAAAATTACATGTGACCCAATCTATCTCAGGAGGAGACCAAACATATTTTTTTTGGTAATGCGTTTAATCCAATTAACTTTAGTAAGATCTTGTTTTATCCCCCATAATTGTTTGATTCTAATATCTTTGTAGGAGGGAATGTTATTTAAAGAGGTGTAGACTCCCACATTTATGTTCTCTTGAATCTGGAATTTAATTTCCATAAAAAATTATTTGTTGTTTCTTCTGATCTCATGAAAAACCTTGTTGTTTTTTTCCTTCCACAAACCCTAAGAAATAAAAGGAGGAACTTGTTTCCATAGATCCATATTATATTATGAGAATAAGGACACAAACACCAACTATCCAAAAATAACTTAATAGATGAAGGAAAGACCTAGTCTGTCATGAGTACCGATAGGAAATATGACCATACCTTCCTAGAGTAGGAGTAGTGGAAAAAAATGCATTATAGTTTATTGGTCTTCATTGCATAGGTAACATCTATTCACAAATTGAAACCCCCTTTTGTTAAGTTTATCAATTGTTATAATTTTTCCATGGATAGTAGCCCACCAAAAAAGTTAACTTTGGGAATCATATTTTTAACCCAAACATGATTCCAATGAAAATCAGTACAAGGAATCAAAGGCTTTTCCATATCCTCATAAGAAGACTTCACTGAAAAGCATACAAAAGGATGGTTAGTCCATATCCACTCATCTTTTCTATCTAGAAAATATAACATCACCTATGTTTTGGTGTAAGTATTGTAAAGCTGTATCCCAGTTTTGTTGTCTTCCCCCACACAAATTGACTCTAGTTAAATAATTTTGAAAAAAAATCCACTGAGGCTTCACACCATCCCAATTTAAATAACCAACCCACTTACCATAATTAGAACAAGCCTTTGTTTTAATTGGAGAATGTGATTAATGGAGGAAAGAAGGCAGCCATTGAGCCAAACATCATCCCAAAAAGCAGTAAATTTATCATTACCAATTCTTTTTATAGCCCCCTATTTTAACATACTTCTTATTTTAAGAAGGTTATTCCATAACACAAAACCATAAGGCCCTTAGAAAGCTTCCTTGCTCCCTATTTCTTAAGTATTTATCCTTTAGAATTTTAACCCAATCTTTAGCTCCTTCAAGAAGGCACCACCCCATTTTAGCCAAGAGAGCTTTATTAAAACGTTTTAGTCTCCTAATTTCAAGACCTCCATCCCATTTAGGAACACACATTTTATCCCACCCACTAAAGCTATTTTGTTACGCTCTTCAGTTCCTGACCACAAGAATCTCCTTTGTATCTATTCTATCTTTTCAACTATAAAGGCATGGATATTGAAAAGGGAGAGGTAGTACACTAGAATGTTTTGTAATGAAGCTTTAAGGAGCTACAATTTCCCAACTTGACTGAGGAGTTTCTCCTTCCAACTAGCCAACTTCTTTTGTACTCTCTCTATAATGGAATTCTAATAGTTTCTACTAGGTTTTTTGGAAATTAAAGGAAGCCCTAGGTAGGCATCTAGAAGAACAACATCCTAGCATCCCAAGATCAACATGACTTTGTCCTTCACAATTTAATCCAAATTGAAGGAGTACATTTTAATTTTATTGTAATTAATAAATTGACCTGAAGCCTCAGTATAGTCATTTAGAATAGACTTACAGTGTCCAGCTTCAATAACCGAGGCTCCCCCAAAAAGGATAGTGTCATCAACAAACTGTTGATGAGAAGTAGGAGAAAGATAGGAAGCAACCTTAAACCCTTTCAACAACTTATTATCCAACATATTTTAAATATTTCTTCCCAAAGCTTGTTGCAAGTATGAGCAGTTGGTGTTGTCGTTGATGTCAACAAGCCTGTGTTGTCATTGGTGTCAACTGTATGAGAAGAATATTGTTGCAAGAGGATGTGCAGATTACCATTGACAAGGTTTATGATGATGCTTTGATTGGTTGCATTATGTTCTCATTAGTAAGCTATTGGTGTCACCTCTAGTGTTTCTTTGATAAGCTTCTATCTATGGATATATGGTTGAGGAAGTGATGAAGATGCTGAGGAAGTGTTTCTAGTGCTTGGTTTCCAAGCGCTTTTGAGAAAATTTGATAAAAAGAGAAAATAGTGAGTTATAGTGTTGTTTTGGGTTGTAGAGTAGTGTTCTGGAGTTGCTCCACATTTATTCTAGGTTGAAGATCTACTTATGTGTTTTGGATATGTTGATGAGGTGTTCAAAGGTGTTGTATTCAAAATTTGGTGTGTTGGATCACTGTGCAGAGAAAGTTGTGTTCACTAGTGTGTGAACTGTGTATTGCAGATGTGTCTGAGAGAAATGTTTTTTCTTTGTGTTTTTCCACAATTTGGTTTTAGGTCTTGCAGATTTTAAGACGTGCTAATAGTGTTGGTATCTTTCTTTAGTCAATTTTTTTCAAGGTTTGGTGCTTCATAAGTCAGTTTATTAAGTTACAATGCATGGAAAATTTGTCTGAGTTTACTGGGTGTGTGCATTCTTTAGGTGAAAGTTGTTGCAAAGGAGTTTGTTGGATATTAGGATATTTGTGTAATATTCTAGATTGTGTTCAAGTGACATTTTTTTTCCGTGAGTTATTGTTGGATCAAAGGAAGCATGTGCTTAAAAGTTTAATGGTTTTTAGACAAGTAACGATCGACCTGAGTGTTTACACTACTTTTAATTTTTTTGGAAGTGTGGCATGGTGTGTATGAATAGATTTAGGTCCTAGCTAAGGTATGTTTTTGTATTCCTTCATTCCTTTCCACTTGAGAATGTTTTGGTGCTGACCTAATTTGAATTTGCACAGTTGAGGTACATAGTTGACCTTGGAGAATGGTTTCAAGGTTGAAGATGATATAAATATGAGTTGAGTTGTTGAGGGATGCAAAGATAGATAAGTATGATGTGAATGATGTGAATTTCAGAGTGTTATAGTGTGAATTTGAGAAGTGCAATGCGAGCTTTTTTGTGTTAGCTTATTGAATGCAGTGAGAAAAAGGTGTCTATAATTCTTCAGTCAAGATACAAAGGTGTTGGTGATTTTGTTGTGGATTTCTCTATGTAACATTCTTCTCTATCTTCTTTTCTATTTTGGAAATGAGCCTTTCTTTCTCTTGGGCAGTGAGCCCTTCGATAGTAAACCCTATTGTATTCGATGTTGATATTATTTCATATTGTGAGTTAATCCTCATCGTGGCTTTTCCCATCTTGGGTTTTCTACATAAATCTTGTATTCTCTTGTGCATGATTTGATTCAATTTATGTTATTTTCTTTTCATGCCAAATCATTATAACAAATTAAGGGTTAATTGAATAAATGTGAATCTAAATGTTTATGAGGGTTTTGAAGTTTCAAGGTGTATACACCTAAAATGGTCACATCATTATTAGTATGGTAATTAATTAAATATTTTAATATTTAATTAAATCTTTGAATTCGACTTATAAATAAATCTAAATAATTTATTTATATTGTTCATTCTTTTCATTTTGATTAAATAAATAAATTTATTTAATCATCTTTTCTTATTCATTTATTAATTAATTAAAATAAACATTACGATTTATTTATATTAATTATCATTTAATCTTTGGCTTGGATATTTTATCCAAATAAAGATTAAGTATTCTTTCTTCTAACTTTCATTTACAATTAAACATTCAAACATTTAATTTAATTCTTTCAATATCATCTGCAATTAAATATTTTAAATATTTAATTAAATTCTTCTAAAGATCATAATTAAATATTCCAAAATATTTAATTAAATATTCTATAGTCCTAAAATCAAAAATCAAACTCACATAAATGAAATTAAATAAATTTATTTATTTAATAAATTTGCATTATCTTCAACAACCGTGAAACAAACTGCCAAAACAGAAAAATTAAATTCCTCTGTTCTTGTGCAAGCTTGTTCCCGTGGGTTGAAGACAAGCATCCATTCTTCTCTCCAACCTATCAACCTCTTCCATCTTCCTCTCAACCTCTCCATCTCTCACCATTCAAACTTACCAGACAACCTCACAGCTGTTGATCCTTGCCAGCCAGGATTTTTCTTGCAAAAAAACTATAAATAGGACTGCCGAATCTTTGCAATCATAGAGAAGCTTTCAATAGAATAACTATAGCCAAATTGCAATAGCATAGCCTTCATAGTCTTTTAGCATTCTAGCATCATAAGCATAGTGTAAAATCATAGCATATCATGGCATATCCATTTCATATCATAGCATTTTCAATCCACAGCCCTTGTGCATATACGTATCAGCATTTTACTCCACAACATATAGGATAGAGAAGTCCTACATTTTGCATACTCATTCTACAGATTGCCATTTGGAGAAGCCTTGCTTACACAATCTGAGAGCAATAGCTTCAAAAGAATCACTGGAGATAGAGAAAATGGAACGGCTCTGAAGAATTCTTGTTTATTTAATTTAATTTCAATTTCTTCAGTCTAATGTTTCATTATTGTGTTTTTGTTATTTGATTTTGATACTAACATTCTAACTACACATTTTTGGCGCCCACCATGGGGCTCTTGCCCCCAATTCTCACATCTTTTTGTAGGTTTTTCTGATAGGTTACAGTAAAAAATAATGGATTAGCGCAAGAAACACACTTTAGCCATATTCATACCCAGTTCAGCGCCCTTGAAGATTATTGCAGCGCCCTTGAGGAATCCTGTAGTGCCCGTGAGACATCCTGCAGCACTCATGAGACATCATGTAGCGCCCATAATCAATCCTGCAGCGCTCATAATCAATCCTGCAGTGCCCATAATCAATCCTGCAATGCCCATAATCAATCCTACAGCGCCCATAATCAATCTTGCAGTGCCCATAATCAATCTTGCAGCACCTGTGAGGAATCCTGCAATGCCCGTGAGGAATCTTGTAGCACCCGTGAGGAATCCTGTAGCGCCCATGAGGTCTGTTAGAGCGCATTTTTTGAAAAGGTTGCGTTTGTAATCTGTAACTTTAAAATACAACTTGACTGAATCCGATGCGACCGTAGACAGTAATAAACTTTAATAAGAATGAACCAATCCTAGGGTAGTCACATAAATGGAATGAACCAATCCTAGGGTAGTCACATAAATAAAAAATGAAGCAATCCTAGGGTATACACTTCATTATTTCATTTTGGGACTAAAATGAACTAATTGTTTGTGTGAAGCAACATCTTCACTTAGCATAGCAAAATTTTATTTTGGGCTTAAAATTGAATCCTTGTTTACTTTGTTTTAAATGGTGATAGGCCTATGCTCTCCCCTTAATCAAGGGGATCAAAATGCCAAACTCATTTATTTCCCTTTTATGCAATTTCCCAGCTTTATTAAATCCTTTAGAAGGCCTCGGCCAGAGGGAAAGTACTCTCACCCTAAGGGGAACGACCCAAGGGAACAACTAAAGCCAAGCCAAACCTTAATTTCTAACAACGCGCGGATGGTTGATGAAAATCCCATTCTGATAAAGAGGTGCATTGATAACCATCCCTAAAGCCTTTGTTCTAAAGGCAGGGAGGTCTCTCGAGGGAGTATATCATTTTTCGCACCGAATGAAAACCCTTACTATGAACTTAGTGTAGTATCCAACTGAAGTCAGTTTCCAAACGTCATAATAATCACAGTGTAGGGGAGGGAAGAATCTACCCCCAAGATACTCACCATATAACCGCCAAGGATTGTTTGCTCAGTGGATCCGGTATCCACTTCCGTCACTTTGAGTACGCACTTGGAAAAGACAAAAACATGGGCGCCCTTTCGGGGGTGACACGGCTGTGTGAGTCGACGCAATTTTAAGATGTGGGCTGTTGATTACTATGATGACCTACTTGAGAACTAAGAGTGAGTCTGTTTGAAATGTTTATCATGTGTAAATCCAGTTAAAGAAATTTTTGAAAAACATTTTGATCATACACTTGATGTTTAGCATAGTACTTAAAATAACCATTATACAAATTGTTTGATGTGTTTTCAATACATTAATTCAGAAAAGATCATCCAACACTCGCGATCAACTTGATTATTCTCATGTTACGAGATTGGAAATCCACAACTTTTGTTAAGAAGTCTGTTTTCAAAAGGATTAAAAAGCCAAAGAAATCTCTTAGCTACAAGAAACTATTGAAGAAAAGATAATTCGTGTATCAAAGCCAAAAATTTTTACTCAAATATAGAACCTTTCTTCATAGGTATCATGACTATGTTAGAGGTTTCACCGATGATTATGCTATAGAACCATTGTACTCACAAGCTTTCTTTCAAAGAAGATCCCTTTCTCAAAGGCATAACCATAGTCAACGTATTCGTTTCAGTTATATTCCCCAACCTGCAATTGAATATTCTACTCGTCCAAATCAAATTTTGCAATAGAGAACTCAGATCACATTAGGCATTTCATCACAAAATCCATCCTTTTACGAAATTAGGATCAAACTTTATAAAGTGCAAAATCATCTTTTTCTTGATCTTTTGCTTAAATTCCCACCAATAGGATTTTCATCCTTTCAATTAGGGAACAACACAAGCTAAAGGTCAAAAATCTTTCAAGTCATAGAATTTTCATTCTATCCTGACTTTCATATCAATCACAAATTGCACTATTTCATTCTTTTGATCACAAGTGAGTAGAATTTGGAACAAAACCTATGCCTGTCTTCACGAGATCTCAAAAACACATGGAAAAAGATGAAGAAGAAACCACCACAACCAAAATGGGTGACCATACTAAGAAAGAAGAGGAAACATTTAATGTTGACGAATTAACAGAAGAAAAGCTTCAAGAAGCAGAACAAGATCCCCAATTCCATACTCTTATGGAAAGGATTTTAGAACAAAACAAAGAAAGATATTTTCTTTCATTAGCTAATCAAGGAGCAAAGTTACCTCACAATTTCGATATAGAAGGGATTAAATAGAATCTTGAAATTCCTCCTAATGACTTTAGTGCCCTTACTAAACAGATAAAAGAATTACAAGGGAAAATAAAAGAGATGCAAGGGGGTACAACAAAGAAGTATGTTTTGGAAGATATATCTCCTTATCCATTTGATAGGAGTCTTCAAATGATCCCATTTCCAAAACATTGTGAAATCCCTAAATATGATAGGTACAATGGAAAAACTGATCCCATTGACCATGTGAGGGATTTCTAAAATATGAGTCTAGAATTCGCCTATGACGATACCTACTTAATGCGATTATTTCCACGAAGTCTAGGTGTACAATCCATGGAGTGGCTTTCAAAGATCACTCCACCCATCAAAACCTTTGAGGAGTTAATAAATCAGTTTATATCACAATACTCC